>WUAP02145111.1:0-11643 GCA_015163945.2 Stichodactyla helianthus | reverse complement strand
CTTTACCCATCATATCAGCCCTTTGTTCTATTTTTAGGTTGGTATTTATTTTGAGAATGGAACATGATTGGTCAGATAGTAGTGGCCGGGCGGGCTTGGTAACAAACTAAAAGTAGGTCTTGTTCTAAAAATAGAACGAATGGCTGATATGATGGGGTACCAGGGATTCCTTCTCTTACCTCATTTTCTCTTGCTCAAGTACGGCTCGTGATTCTAAAACTTTTCTCGTGTTATCTCATCATCCCGCGTGTTGATAAGACAGCATAGAACATGGAAAAGCGTTTTGTATACAAAGCTTAAATAAAACATACATGCACCTCGAAGTTGACAACGAACTTGCTCAGAACGAATCTTATAAATATTTTTCTTTTCTTTTAGGCTTTTGCGAACGTTACGCCATCAACACAAACGACCCGCCAACGATTTCTAATTCAAGTGGTAACATAGTACTCGATGGACAAATCCGGCACAAAGAATTCCATGGACCAAACGCAGAAGTATGGAATCACTCTGTGGCGGTATTTCAAATTGAAGAGGGCCATAAACACATCTTCAATAGCAGCAACACAGTCGTTATTTCGGGGAACAATTCGTTGTCAATAAAGGCAATTGGCAAGTTTACTGTGAGCACAAACCTGGACTTGAGTGGACAAGAAGTCCAAGAGAATGACAATAGTTTATTCCTACGTGGAGGATTTGTAAGGAAGAGTAACTCATGTTGTGTTTTAGGTGAGTAATTCCAGTGATTTTAACGCACGTGATGTTTCGCGCAAGATGAAAAGCCCATATTCACGATAGGCGCTCAGCCAGAGATGTGTATTGAAACCTTCTGCATGTGCATATTCAAAGTCTGTATAGACCAATTCCAAAAGTCTCATAATCGTATGCGTATACAACTCAAGCCTCATATAATGATGAGATAAACCAATGCCATTGTTTTATCGCATCATTATGAGGCTTGAATTGTTTATGCATACGATTATTACACTTTTGGGATTGGTCTATTATTCGAAGAAATTGAAGAAAAAAGTATCAATTAACAACCAAAAGCCACTCGCCCATGGCATTCTAGACGCACGAGAAACAATATATAAAGACAAGAGAAAATGAGGTAATAGAAGGAATCCCTGGTACTGGGTTCTTTACCCATCATATCAGCCCTTCGTTCTATTTTTAGGTTGGTATTTATTTTGAGAATGAAACAGGATTGGTCAGATCGTATGAGTCGAGGTCACACAGCCAATCACACAAGTAGGTCTTGTTCTGAAAAATAGAACGAAGGGTTGATATGATGGGGTACCAGGGATTCCTTCTCTTACCTCATTTTCTCTTGATAAAGAACGATTAACAAGCGTAAAAGTGACATGAGGCATAGCCAAGTGTGACTCTAGCTTGTTAAGAGTACTTTATAGTTTCTCATGTGCGTCTATAACGCCATAGGCGCGTGGCATTGTGTTATATAATTAATTTATAATATAGCACTTGGAAATCTACAACACGAGTGTACAGCCAATGGGGAAAGAGTTCATCACTGGGAAGAAGGATAAAATGAGCGTGTAGCCCTCGCAGAAATATAGTTCATTGAAGAAATAGAAAACGCGCGCGCGTGATGTGTGCAGTTATAAAGTACGCGGGTATGGGTAGAACACGAGAGAAATCCTTCAACACTTCTCGAGTGTTCTACCCATACCCACGTACTTTATAACTGCACACAGCACAGCGAGCAAGTTTTTTTATTTCTTTTATAAAATACATAGATGCAAACGCGCGTGCTGTGTGCTCTCATAAAGCACGCGCCTCGGCCAATCAGAAAGCGAGATTCTTAGTAGTTATTTTATAAAGATTTTTAGCCAATCATACAGCGCGAGGTATATTTGTTTTGGCGAGTGTGAAATAGACATACAATTGTATTTGTTTATATTATGGTGTAATTTTACTTACAAACTTGCATTACAAAAGATCTTTACAAAATGTAAAAAGTCGACTAAGTAAAGTATCTGTGTCTTTATTGCTTATTCATAGTCACTGCTCCATAGTTACTGTTGCTACAACCGACAGGCAAAAACATTTTATCGAGTTAGGGTATCAAAACAAACATTGATTGCAAAAAACTATTTATGGTTTGGATGGATGTTATACATTCTAGGAATATATTTAAAGTACAGGGAACAAAATCTAGAAATCTTCCTGAATTCGAGGGATTTATGATATTGTTTGCCGGACCTGCCATATTCCTTTAAGAAAAGTGTGACACCCTGATTGGTGGAGCTATTGTTCGATTGGATCTATGAATTGGATTAGGGACCGGAACATGAAGCACGTTACAGGGATCAGTCATCATTTATGGTTTAGGTGTCGGAGGATTTGGGGAGGGAGATCACAAGGTTTTGCAAAAAAGAAAAAGAAAAACATGAGGTAAGGATCAGACAAATAAAGGCAGAAAGTAAGGCGGGATCGCATCCATAATGAGGGAAGACCTTAGTCCTTCATGTAGGGATCAGATAAACTTTATGCCAGAGCAAAACCTTTTAAGTGCCCCACCCCTCCCCTCTTCCATGTGGATGGCATGGGTGGCGTACGCTGTTATTGCATGGGCTCTCACCACTGTGGTCCAACGGGTCGGGTCACTGGTTCGAGCCCTGCTGATGCCACATGTGCCGGAGTAGAGTTTGTTCAATGTGTCATTCTCTCCCTTACCATAAGGATTTTTCTCCAGGTTTTCCGGTATTCCTCCCTCCGAAAAAAATCAACACGTGATTTGAGTGCTGTGTGTGATAAATATTGAATGTAAGTGTGTGCGAAGCGAACCTCAGCTCACAAGATTCTCTCGAGGGGAGTGATTGTTGTAAAATATACGGGTTATTCTTTCCATGTATGTTTTGCTATAGGTGCTGGGCCAGGTGCTGCCTACAGCTACCATGGTGGTGGTCACGGTGGCAGAGGAGGAGGCTACTACCAAGACCATAATACATCGCGGTATTACAGCTGGGACTATTATGATGTGAATTATCTACTGGGTGGAAGTACAAGTGAGTACATGGTTCACACATGCCTTGAAAAGTCCTTGAAAATGTGTTAAGTCCTTGAACTCGGAAAATTTGATTTTTGTCCTTGGAAAGTCCTAGAATTTTTTCAGTGTCTCCTTGAATATTCCAATTCTGCCCTTGAATTTTGTGGGTGCTGTTGGCATAATTCTTATCCAGCCCTAAAACAAGATAAATCTTAGTCATCAGTCATTTCTTGTAACAAAAACTTCTCTTCTCGCTATTTTTAAAATAGCGGCAAATCCTGGGGATGAGTTTGTCTAATTCTAAGTGTGTTCTGGGTAATTTTCAAGATGGCGTACGTGTGGTCCTTGCTATTCAGGAACTTTCATTATAAAATAAATTCGAAAACAGCCCTTGATAAAAAATAAAAATAAAAAAAATTTAATGTCCTTGAAAATTCCTGGAATTTTTTCCTTGAACTTCTGTATGAACCATGAAGTATAAACCTTCCTACACCATCCATCAGCCTTTATTCGTAAATACACTTATTTGATAGAGTGGTTTTCGTAGAAGTGGGAGATCTACGGTACTGATATGGTAGTTACGGTTACAGTAAAGTGCGGTGAAGGTACAACACGAC
This sequence comes from Stichodactyla helianthus, assembly GCA_015163945.2. Lineage (NCBI taxonomy): Eukaryota > Metazoa > Cnidaria > Anthozoa > Actiniaria > Stichodactylidae > Stichodactyla > Stichodactyla helianthus. The sequence goes on along the minus strand of WUAP02145111.1, from coordinate 8,016 downwards.
TTTGAATTTACACAGAGGCAGATCCAGGGGTAGTGAAGGGGTGACTAGTCATCCCTCTTTTGTAGGAAACCCTCATTGTAAATACGTTATTAATCACTCAAAATTTCAATCTATTATGACATGGCAAGGTAATTTCACGCGTTCTCATTGGCCAATGTGCGGTCCATAACTTATTGTATAAACCATACTAAATATATTTATTATATGGCAAGGTAATTCCACGAGTTGTCATTGGCCAGTGTGCGGTCCATAACTTATGGTACGGACCACCAACCTTATTTTTGTGTTTACCTTGCCATATAATAAACATCTTATTGACCTCACTTGCTCGGTCCTTGCGTTAGTTATGGAACCTCGTTTGTTCCCGCTTTTTATGGCCTGCGCGGTACGCGCTTGGACCATAAGGCAAAGGGAAAAAACTCGGTCCATAACTTACGGTACGGCTCTCCCGCTCGGTTAATAAGAGGTATGTCTTGACGTTTGATTTTTACAGCAAATTTACGTTGGATTTTTTTAATCATTATTAGCTTTAATTATACTCTATTGACTTCAAGCCCTGTTGTTAACATAATGTATTGTTGTTTGAGTCGTATTGGATTTTTTCCCGCGCATTTTTTGAGGGTTTCCTGGTGTTTCTGGCGCAACGCATGTGCGCGCGAGTCTTAAACTCAGCCCCTTAGATTAAACATCCTGGATCCGCCCCTGCTACGGTATCGTCTCCCACTTACAAAACCTACTCTATTCTGCCTTTTTAATATTTCTTTTTATTTCTTTTCCGTAATTCATCCTTGAATTCGACTCGCTTTACGTATTCTTCTTTCTGATTTTTTCCAAAAGCTTTCATTTTTCTCCTTATTGCACACACTGCAATGTTTGTGGTTAACATTTTTCATTGGTTATTTAGGTACCGTTCTCTTTAAAAGCAAGGCTGGTTCCGGTGGAGGAGCCATTGAAATTGAGGTCCAAAATGGAAATCTCACAATTGGTAGGTAAATTCATCAAATTCCAGTATCAACATCTCCACCTGTCTCTCCCTTCTCTTTTTCCCGGTCAGTTTTCATCCATAAATCCAGTGGCCCTGATAACCTCATTTTCATTTTGCAAAATAATGCGGGGTGGACCAAGCATGTGCTGCCTGCTTTGGTTATCTTTGTTTCTTGTGCATTAGCGGTCGATTAATGAATCTTTACAGCTCAAAACAAGCCCTCAAGGATTGCTGACACGTAACAATAACACAAGATTGAACAGAAGCACTGATTAGGATGGAAATGATCTGTTCTGTTTTCCTTAAAAAAAATTTAACATTTGCTCTTGAAAAGTCCGTACGAACCATGACATTCTCTCTCTCTGCTTCTGTCTCTCTATCTCATTTCCCCTCCCTCTATTTCTTCGTCTCCCTTTTCATTTCCCATTTCTCCCTTTTCATTTCCCATTTCTCCCTTTTCATTTCCCATTTCTCCCTCTTCATTTCCCATTTCTCCCTTCCTCCTTTTTATTTTCCTCACCCTTCTCGCTTTTCTCGCTTATTCTCCCTCCCCTCTTCAATGGAAAGGGAGGTATAAAGCATTTATGATTTATATAGCGTCTTTTCTATATGGATATAATCAAAGGCGCTCTACAATGATTAATGTGAATTCAGATTGCTTACGTAATTTACAATCATGAGACTGCGTTAGAATACGAGACCAGACTGCTGAATCGGAGACAATCCCCTACTCTTATGCGAATAGTTCAACGGGTTCTTTAATGTTCCCCACATACAGGTTAAGGAAGGGATGGGAGACAGGGCCTACGATTTAAAGTCCTTATCAGAGAAGACCTGAAGGTCTAACCATTTGCAGATGTTATTACAAAGGCAGCACCTTCTCCTCAGTTATTTTAAGACCCTGAGTGTTGGTCCAGCTGGGGCTTGAACCCATGACCTCCCGCACAAGAGACCGATGCTCTACCAACTGAGCTAACCGGTGGCATTTAACACTAAAGCAGACTAAATATGAGGGAAAATAATTGGTATACCAACTCATTTACTTTCTCAGTCAAGTCGTATTCTATTTCCTAATGCACAGATGCTTCTATAAGAGCTGATGGATTCAGTTCTAAGAACACATCGGAGAAACATTGCGCTGGCGGAAGTTCTGGTGGACTCATTCGGCTGAAAGGAGACAAGGTTAGACCAACAACTGACTGAAATGGTATAGCAGACGGCACGGTCACGGTTCAGAAAGAATCACAGTGTGTGTTTGTGTGTGTGAATACCCTCTTATACATAAAGATACTAAAGATGTTACAGACATGTACACGGCACGGTTATGATACAGAACGAATCACTGTGTGTGGGTGAATACTATCCACAAAGATACTAAAGATGTTACAGACATGTACACGACACGATTATGGCACAGAACGAATCACAGTGCGTGTGTGAATGTGTGTTAATACTATCCATAAAGATACTAAAAATGTTACAGACATGTACACGTTATGGTTATGGTACAGAACGAATCACAATGTGTGTGAAAACTTTCTTTACTAAAGATGCTACAGACATGTACACAACTAACTTTCACGATTTTTGCTTTCATCCAACGACACTTTTATTCATCCATGCTTTTATTCCTTTTCTTCTTTTCTTCTTTTTCTTTTTCATTTTTTAATCTTATTTCGTTCCCTTTTTCCCGTTCATTCATTCTCTTATTAAGCTATTCATCCGCAGTTTCATTTTCAATATTCTATGGTTCGTTCGTTAGTCCCTGTTTTGTTGTTGCTGTTGTTGCTTGTGTGTTTGAAATGTTTATCTTTTTCGGCAGGTTTTCGTCAAGAGTCAGAGTGTTTTATCTGCTAAAGGAGGAGACAGTGGATTTAGTACTTCCACACAAGATCGCTGCGGTGATGGCGGCGGAGGTGGCGTCATTCAAGTGTTCTCGACTACTTCTGACGAAAATACAAATGAAAACTCATTTGAGGTACATGGAGGCAGAGGCATTGACGACGGAGAGGGAGGCGTGGTGTTTGTAGGAGGTAAGCGTATGATAATTGTTTGTTCTCAACTATCTTTAGAATTATAGTTTTTAGTAGTTTATTAGCTTTTTGTCTATTTATGCTTTTTAAAAATCTTATAATTGTTTGATTTAGGGTCATCGGCAATTACTTACCCTCTTGCTTATTTTGCTTTCTTTCTTGCTTGCTAACTTGCTTGCTTGTTTGTTTTCTTGCTTGCTTACTTGATGGCCTACCTGCCTGATTGATTGATGATTGACTGATTGATTGATTGATTGACTATTTGCTTACTTGCTTGCCCACCTGCCTGATTGATTGATAATTGACTGATTGATTGATTAGTTGGCTATTTGCTTACTTGCTTGCCTACCTGTCTGATTGATTGATGATTGACTGATTGATTGATTGATTGACTATTTGCTTACTTGCTTGCCTACCTGCCTGATTGATTGATTGACTGATTGATTGACTGACTGATTGATTGGTTGGTTGGTTGATTGATTGATTGACTGATTGATTGATTGACCATTTGCTTGCTTGCTTGCTTAGTAAATACTTCTGTATTAGCCGCTCTCAGAATTTTCGGAATGATGTTTCCTCATTTCAAACATCTCAGTAAAAATGAATTAACTTCCTGATTGTTGCAAATTGTATTGCAGACTGAGAATACTAACCCTGTAGTAAGCGGACACTAACCCTGTAGTAAGCGGACACTAACCCTATAGTAAGCGGACACTAACCCTGTAGTAAGCGGACATTAACCCTGTAGTAAGCGGACACTAACTCTGTAGTAAGCGTGCTTTGCCTGAGGATATCCATTGAAAACATCCTTAAAAACTTAATTGGTGTTATAAACTCCAATCTATCTATGCAAACTTCTACAGACGGTAAACTAATTTATTTGCTATTCAACACCGGCGCTAATGTGTCAGGTCACTTCTTCTTTAAGTAATTCTTCAAGTCCTTACCGCATTACACATTATTAACATGTAAGCTCAATGTGTACAATGCGCTGTAATTTCCTATCAAGTCATCCACTTAATCGAACACAACCTGACGAACCTACGATCCTAATCATCGATGGCCAGCTCTTAAGTACAGGGGAATCTCACAAACACGAATGTTCGGTCAAGGATTCATTAAAAACAGAGCACTGATTGATTCGATTCGATTACCAAGTGTCAGTTTTACCGCGAATGAATTGAACATCCTTGCGGTTTGTAGCTGCGGGCAAGAAAAGCGAGACACCCCGTCGTAAAAGTATTTTCCGATAGAACATATGATACTGTGTAGCGAATGATATACTTCAAGGCGTCAGTGTAAATGCATTTGAAGACGACTCAATCGAGACTAGCTTCATCTTACGCACGAGTATAGCTGATAATTCCGCCAGTCAACAACAAAAAAAAAAAAAAAAAAAAAAAACCCGGAAGGGCGCGTCGCAGAATGAGAGACAAGAGAACTTCTCGGCTTGAATTCTTTAGGGCCTGTTTTGACCTCTTTCTATCCAAGAATACCTAGATAACAGAGACTGTCGAAATTCTTTGGCTAAAAATCATCGCTGTAGAAGTTACAGCTTCGCGTGGTCTGAAGTTGATGAAGACAATGGAGATTTCAGCCTGGCACATTTGGTTTCTTGTATTAGCAACTTTAAATGACCTTGGATTGGTCGGAACGAGGACAACTTCAGAAATAAGTCGTAAGTAATCCAAAAGAAGAAGAAAGATTCGAACTTCAGCATTTCAAAAATACTAGAAATACGCTTTATAGAATTAATTACTTGCTAGAATCTGTTATTCTCGACTTCTCGTTTGAATCATTCTTTGCAGTATTTTTTATGCTTTTCAAATGTTAATTTAAAAGTTGTGATCCTTTTACTATGATTTGTAGATTAATGTGACTCCGGCTGTGAAACCCTATCGCTCTCATCATAGGATGAATTTTTCTAAAGGATTTTAGATCACAGGAAAAAAAGTGTAACTTTATTTTCCAAGACAAAGAAACGCCTCTTCAACAGTCTATATCATTTTTTCTGAAGGTTTGTCGTCGAATTTCTAAAATCTTAAAATTGTGTTGGGGATAATCGGCTCCTAACATAAATATCTAAACAATAATTGAATATTCGCAAGCTGTGTTCAAGCTAAAGGTCTCCAAATCTTCGTGTCTTGAATATTATCAGCGTCTTTGCTTTGTTGTATTCTCATCGGGATCATAATCGTTAGGCACAGAAAGTGTGGTTTGGAAAGTGCAGAGTGACAAAGTGAACAAAGAAGAAAACCTGACTGAAACAAGATTATATTTGTCGCGTGTTTTGCGAGTTGAGCGTTCATTAATAATTTGTTTCCTAAACCCATTTTCATTGTTAACATGCGAAGTAAGTGGTTTGGCGCCAATTAACGTATCACTGATATGACGTGATGATCAAATGGAATCGGAATGTACGTCGATATGCTGGAAGTGATCAGTCTTCGGGCGAGCCACAGGCTCATGACTAAAGCATTCAACACCAGATCGTATTAGAATTATAGAAGTTAGTTTTTACAGCGAAAAACCCGCAGAAATACTCTCGAAGCACAAGAGATGTTCTCCTTCGCAGCCGTTGTCGGTCAAATATCCCGCCCCACTAACAGGAGAGAACCAACAAACAACTCTACTCAAAATGCAATAGTCCGAGTCCGAGTATAGACCCAAACCCTAATGACGTTTTATACCTAAACTACCACAATCCTTTTCAAAATCTCTTTTCATATTCAAATGTTAAAACTCGATAAAAATTTCAATAGTGAAAATAGACCTCTTTACTTTTGGCGTAATGTTCCCTTGGGTTTTATCTCTTTGTTTCTCTGAAACGTTTGAGGAGATAGGTTAATGTGGATGAGACTTAACAAAGAATCTCTTTCCAAAGGGAATGACACGAGGTCTGAAATGGGAAAACATTACGACCAAAGTAAAGAGGTCTATTAACATAAAAAGAAGTGCTAGCCGAATGGGATTGCTGGAAGTGTAGGCCTCATGCTTAAGGCCTATCGAACTCTCGAACCACAATAGTGAAAGGGAGTTTTTATAGTGTTCAATCATGTAAATAATTCAACTTCTTATCGATTTATCCGGGGATTCAGTCTTTTCTTTTTCGGGATTTTGGGTTTATCGTCGAATAATGGCAGTTCCAATCAAGTCCATGTGTTGTGTTTTATCAAAATTTAGATCGTTTTACGTTTTTAGTTGTGAAGTCATGAAAAGATGGACACACGGATAGTTTTCTTTCAGTATTAGTATTTTTCTTTTCTCTTCTTTTCTTTTTTCTTTTCTTTTCTTTTCTTTTCATTTCTTTTCATTTCTTTTCATTTCATTTCTTTTTTCTTTTCTTTTCATTTCTTTTCATTTCATTTCATTTCTTTTTTCTTTTCTTTTCATTTCATTTCTTTTCTTTTTTCTTTTCTTTTTATTTCTTTTCATTTTATTTCTTTTCTTTTTTCTTTTCTTTTCTTTTCTTTTTTCTTTTCTTTTTTCTTTTCTTTTTATTTCTTTTCATTTTATTTCTTTTCTTTTTTCTTTTCTTTTTTCTTTTCCTTTTCATTTTTCTTTTCTTTTCATTTCTTTTCATTTTTCTTTTCTTTTTTCTTTTCTTTTCTTTTCTTTTTTCTTTTCTTTTCTTTTCTTTTCTTTTTTCTTTTCTTTTCTTTTCTTTTTTCTTTTCTTTTCTTTTTTTTTCTTTTCTTTATTGCTTTAACTAATTTCGTAGTCCTTTCCTTTTTTTTCCCACATTTTTACCTTTTCAAATTGTCTTTTTCCCCCAAGCTTTCCACTTCTTTTACCCTCTTCCCTTTTCTGCTCTTCCTCTTTTCTTTTTCCCGCTCCTCTTTTCATACGTTTCATTTTCTCCTCATTCCTTTCTTTCCTTTCCTTTTTCCATTTCTTTACTCCCTCGTCAACGACTATCTATGCATAGAAGAATGGAAAGTGCTAATGTTCAAGCGAATCCATCTCTATTATACAATTCTTGTTTAGTATCAATCCTTGTCTAGTTATTAATTTATTCATTTGTGTTTATTTCCCAGTGTTTTTCAACAATGGTCCACTGGAGATCAACACCTCAGACTGCACCATGAAATGGCTGTCGATCCTGGTTCATCAGGGTCACTTGCACAGTCATTCTTACCGCACCCCGGACAACAAAATGACACTAAGCTACACAGTCTGCACGTTTACCTTCAGGTCTTCCCTTTACATCGGTAATGGCGCTAACATTTCCGTCTTTGGAAAGCATTCATTAAAGATTGTAAGCGAGACAGGAAACATTGAACTTATGACAAAGTTTGACTTGAGCGGGAAGGATAAAAGTAGTGATAGGTATCTTGGTGGGTTCGTTATGGACAATCTGAACCAGAAGAATGTTGGTGAGTAAAGACTTGTTGTGTAGCTGCGCGCGGTTTGTTTATTCATCACGATCCATCCATCCATCCATCCATCCATTTATTCCATTTATCTGCTCAACTATCCATTTATCAATCTTTTCGTCAAAAGCACCCACGATAATTTTTACAAGACTCCAGAAAAAATCAAAATGAATACGCGATAGGCAAGTAGGAAAAACAATTTCTTTGCTATTTTTCAAAGCATATATAACTAAGCAGTAATCAGCAGGGTCGAGTTTCAGTATATTAGCTCAGCTCTTCAGTCTATAGTTTACTGTAGCTATTCTCGGCCAGTGTGACGTCATTTTATTTTAGGGCGTTTTTTCACAGTCCTGTTCGGTCAACAGGTTAACCACTGTATTGGTTAATGGAATTTTATAATACATCATTAGTAATCCTACCCTACTGTAACATACATGGGCTACCGGCTGGGATAATTCGGTAAAATATATATCATGGTAATAACAACCCTTCGTGTGTGTGTGTGGGGGGGGGGGGGGGGGGGGGGGGGGGGGGGGGGGGGGGGTTGATAGTTGGGCGCCGGGGGGGGGTGTAACCAAAAAATAAAGATAAAGGGTCCGGGGTTGCTAAACTTTCCAAAAAA
>WUAP02145100.1:0-11644 GCA_015163945.2 Stichodactyla helianthus | reverse complement strand
GTATAGTAATATAGTCGACGGAATACAGGGGGAGATAATATTGTTACCAACACGGGGAGGCGGGGGTGGGTAAGTTTTGGAAAACACAATATGTTATTTGTCGACCCCCCCCCCCCCCCATACACTAATAAATGAAAACCCCCTTTCCACAGGTAAACCATACTTTACATAGTGTGTTCAAATGCTGTAAGCCAGATGTCAACAGTATTTGAATCGCTGAACGAAAAGCAAACAACTTTTGCCATTTTAACGGGCCTGATAAGCAATTTGAATTCATGGACAATTAAAATAAGAACAAAAGTTGCTCAAGATTAAAAAGTTGCTCGAAAGTGAAAAAGTTGCCCAAAATCGTAAAATTGCTCAAAAGTTGCCGAGCAACTTGTGGACAATGACAATGACAATATTTTTATTTGGGACTTTATACAAAATGTACATAAATATTTTTCCAAATAAATAAATAATAACAAATAATGCACACACAATGTATATTGATTAATATATGTAGCAGCCACTGTTTTTATCTACTATATTTGAATAATTGCTAAGTTTTATTTACGTTCCATTTTTCGTTTCTGAAAGCATTCATAAACATATTTTGCGACTAGTTTTTGAATTTTATTTTTGGGATTGATTATCAATTTGAATTTTTCTTCATCTTGTAAGTTTTCTACTTTTATAAGAGTTAATTCTGTTATTTGCTTAATAAGATTGCTTCTTTCACTAGCATACTTTTTACGAGAATGACATACATGCTCTACTATCAAGCGGTAAGAATTTACTAAGGTAGTCCCATACTCTTAACCATGCTCTACAAAGCGTTGCATGACAACTGTGAAGCGCTTTTTTACAGAACTAACCAAGAACTAACCAGTAACTAACTACATCGCTTAGAACAGCAATGTATAAGCGCTATAGAAATTTTTATATTATTATTATTTATTATTAAGGGACATTTCGACCTACAGTAATGGACCGGCCCAGCTAGTAGGGTTTCCCCTCCCAGTCACACCAACACTCATCATCGGGTTGGGACATACTACCGACCAAAAGTGACTTCAAAGTTTAATACAAAGCCGGTGAATTTATTGAGGGTAGAAGGACCAGACTGGACCAGGAATCGGTCTGAGGACAGGACGGACTGACGGACTTACTGAGACTGACTGACTGATTTATTTGTTTGTTTGTTTGTTTGAATTTTTATTGTATCTTAAGATTGTACGTGAGCATCATAAAGCATTAGCCTTGTGTATATCATAAGACCGAATCAGAGATCAAAGAACAGTTTCTGGGATCGGGATCAGAACAAAAGGGAGTCCATAACATTTTATCGGAATCAGATCAAAATGAACGAAATATCGGGAAAAGACGACCCATCAAGAACTGTAATTCTTGTTTGATTTTTGCAATTGCTGGGTTTCAAATAGCTGATGAATCTCATTATCTGTATCAAATATTGGGCAAACATTGACCAGATTGAGAATAGCTAAGCGGAAATAAATTTTCTAACCAATCATTGTCCGTTGTGATTTTTCATGGTCGGCCGTATGTTCAAAACTTTCTTCTACCTAAAAACAATTGAAAATTTATTTCGATGTATTTTGAGTCCTAGAAAAGTCCGAAACTATGAAATATAGTGAAATCTTATCTGTGAATTATCTAAACCACGCGAGAAATGATTTTAAAAACAAAGAGAGAGGGGCCGGAGATTTTGTCCAATACGGAGCCCGATTAGTGCCATGCAAATTTCGTGATTAATTTTCCTTTTCCCGACTTTTTTCTCGACTTTTTTCTCGACTTTTTTCTCGATTTTCTTTGCCGACTTTTGTGACCGCTGAACAACATGTAAAATGGCGGGCATGGAAGGCTTTTTCGATAAGGTAAATTTAGTGTTAATTCTTTTTTTATAAGTCAATCTTCTTCTTCTTTTAACTAACATTTACCAAGCTTTTCTGTTTATTATCACATATCTGCCTTCACTCAACACATTCAAGTTCTTGAAAGACATAATCCATACGTTCGAAACTATGCGGAATGTTATAAAGCTTAAGGTTATAGCTTCCTTGCTAAGCTTCAGTAAATGTTAGATAAAAGAAGAAGAAGATTGACTTATAAAAAAAGAATTAATACTAAATTTACCTTATCGAAAAAGCCCTCCATGCCCGCCATTTTCCATGTTGTTCAGCGGTCACAAAAGTCGGGAAAAAAGTCGGGAAAAAAAGTCGGGAAAAAAAGTCGGGAAAAAAGTCGGGAAAAGGAAAATCAATCACGAAATTTTCATGGCACTAATCAGGCTCCGTATGAAGCTGATGTCAACAAATTCTCGAACTTTCGCGGCAAGTAAGTTCCGAAGTTCGCCAACGAAGTTTGTTGTCGAACAGGTTGCCGTAAACTTTCAAAGTACAGCTTGAACTTCATAATTTCCGAACGAACTTCGGAACCCACTCGTCAAAAGTTATGTGAAACATACTGTAAAACCGCATCACGCAAAAACATTTCATGTGCCAAGCTCAAATTTTCAAGGAAAGCTAATTTTGCCAAGTTCTTTCAATATTCAGAGTTGATTTAGTGTTAGTTTGGTTAATACTGAAGTCCGCAAAGATCCTCCTATTCCCATAGTGCTTTGCGAGTTTTGATGCAGACTTGGGCTACCTGTGGTCAGCGATCTGATGGTGGATGGCCAGAACAGCAGGTCATTTCTTTTTGGTGTCCAGAATTCTAGCTCGAAATATGGCCTGGAAATCACAAGGAAAAAGCAACGAAGACCTAATAAATCAGCTGAAGGGTAAGAGCAGCACTTTTTCCTGGAATTATAGATGTAAAGATGCTGGATTAGTGGGTTTGGGGACTTCTTTCTTACGCTATATTTTTTTCTACTCAGCAAATGGTGTCATCAAGAGTGAGAAGGTGGAGAAAGTTCTCAAAATGATCGATCGAAAAAACTATACTAAACTAAACCCATTCATGGATTCTCCTCAACCAATAGGTAAAGTGCTAATGGTTTGCAAGTACCATCTTGAATGAGGGCTTAAGTTATTTGGATAATATCTATTTTTGCGAATACTTTATTGTTTGACTCTATTTCACATAAACTGTATACGTGGATAATAAGATTGAACTAGAATTTGGCTTTTCACAGGTTATCAAGCTACAATCAGCGCTCCACATATGGTAATCCTACAAACTACGAATGATAACTGTTTTTGAAATACGTGAGAAAAACCAGTTTGGTCAAAAAGATCAATCCACAATACAATGGGCTATTCACAGAAATTTGTCCCATACTGTTTATAGCACCTTTCTGGTGTTAGTAAAGTTATTTTTTATTTTCTTTCTTTTCAACATATTTTAGTAAATGCTTGCAAAGCAGTGTTTGGATTTGTGTGTGTGTGTGTGTGTTGAAATTGAAATAAGAGTTTTCTTTTCTTCATTATTTTCTTTGATATTTTATTTTCAATGAAAGATAATCTTTGATCTGTGTAGATGAAATGTTTCATTGACCTATTCTTAAATTTCAGCATTGCTATGCTTTACAAATTCTTGAAGACCACCTTAAAGAGGGAGCCACTGCTCTGGATGTTGGAAGTGGGAGTGGTTATCTCACAGCTGCAATGGCATACATGGTTAGTATGACCAAAAATACAGTATGAACTCTTGTACTTTTATTAAGAATAGACAAATAATTGTCACTTGGTATACAGAGCTTTCAATAAAAGGCGGCTACCGGTGATTTACTGCCGGATACTTCACCTTAAACTGCCGGCTATTTTGACAAAAAATTAATTAATTGCTAAATAAAGTTATATACAAACACCAGTGGATTCAGGCCCCTACTTTTTAGGGCTAACCGCCTACTACAAATATTATTGAAAGTTCTGGGTATTGGTCTTTGGGCTTTTAACACCACAATGGGATGTTTTCATGATTTGGTTATTTTACTACCACTACCAGAATGCTTTGTTAAAATTTTTTCTTATTCAGATTTTTCTACTTTCCTGACAATAAATAGACAGTTGGTTAAATTGGCCTAACTATAGAAGCCACTCAAAGCATTCTGGTGTTGGTAGTAAATTATGCCATCAGGCAAACAGCCAATTGTATTCATGTAAACTTCATGCAGTCATACATTAATAAGAACAGTATTTAACATTATAAAATGCTATTCTATGTTCTATGCTGTTTTATCAACACACATGTGAAAAGTTTTAGAATCAGAAGCCATAGCTAAGTGAATCTAAAACATTTTGATTGTTTTCCCAACATTAAAATGTTCAGATATCAATGTTCTTGGATTGCTGATGGTACAAGTGTACAGACTCTTAAATTAAAATATCAATTTGATTTTCTTTACTTAGCTCTCTTAGGCCATGTTAAGACTATTCTAATAGTGTTCAGCTAGGCTGGGTAAAGATTTCAACAATGAACATTAATTATTTATAATGTACATGTAGCATTGTTTCAACATGTCCAACTTAGATTTGGCCTCAGTAAACCATCCAAATGTAACACAGCCTAAATAACAGCAAGAAAATTTTCAATCAAAGTGGAACAAGGAGCATTTTTTATATTTACTAGAGAAATAAAGAAGCAATAATCAAGTTGATGATTTATTTAAACCAGCTGGTACATACATTTATCAGCAATCCAATAACAATGTCCAAACATTTTGGTGACCATAACATGATGTGCACTAAGTGAAGGCAGTAAAAGTGAATCGTTTTATCATACCAGGAGATTTTCAACTTTTCCTTTTACAAATTCAGGGCATCTGAAAGAGTGCAAGAGTGCAATTCTGCACTATTGGCCTAAAATCGCACCAAATCACACTATTAATCATTTTCTGCACTATTTGTCAAAAAATGTCTGCACAAAATCATCGCATTTATAAAATATATCTTTAGAAGCAAAGTCAACTTCCAAATTAGCTAGTTCCTTGTAGATTTCATTGTTTCTTCAGCTGTAAATGATTCTAAAATTGTCCCCCCCCCCCCCCCCAAGAATGTTCTCAATTGTTTGACAAAAATCAACAAGGCATTCTTTGCCATTATTGTATGACCCTGGTCACTAGTTATAATTCTACAAAGGCTTGTGCTTGGTAGACATTTGTCAAAGGATCGTCCAATCATAGTTATCAATAAAAATGATGTTTTTTGGTGGGGAATTACCATTTCAGAAAGGACTTTTTTGTATAGCAAAAATTTCTGCACTATTTCCAAAAATTTCTGTACTATTTTTTTTTCCACACACTATCAGATGCCCTGCAAATTTACGTGTATCTTTAAAAGCACACATCTTACCCTCAAATCATGAAATCAACATAAATAGATTTTAATCAGTATCTCACCACTAACTAGCTAACATACAGCCTATTTTTGATAGTGCAAAAAGATATGCAAACAAGAGATTTATCATTTTGAGTGATAGACATGCAATATGAAACCTTCACTATGGCAGATGGCACAGATCTCTGTCTTGACAATTTTCAATGCCCAACCTAGTCCAATAGTATAGAATTTATTACATATATGTAGAATATTGTACAAGATGTACAAACTATTTATATTGCAAGCCCACCAAGATATGAAGCAAATTTGGTTGGTTGGCATTCCATACTATAAATTGTATGCTCTTTGTGGATTTCATTCAATTATTTGCTCTAGGATAATTTTCAAAACTTTAAATATACACTCAGATTCAGTCCATGTTAAACTCTTTAATATATCTTATTCCTATTGTTAGTATTTCCCTAGTATACATTTTTCTTGACTTGAAATGATGTTGTGCACTGTCAAAACATCATCACAATATATTTTTATCTTTTTTTTTTGGGTTTTTTTTTTGTTTTTAGATATATATTTTATTGCAGAACTTATCATCAAAATTTAGAAATAATTATTTAAATTATTTAAATTATGATTATAGGTTGGTGCTACTGGTAAAGTGTATGGAATAGATCACATAGACCAACTTGTCACAGAAGCAACTGCCAATATCAAGAAAGGGAATCCAGAATTGTTAACAGACAAAAGAGTAGAGTTAATAAGTAAGTTTATCAGCATTTCTGAAGGCATTGTTTTCTCTGGCTAAGTACATGCAAAACTGTCTGGTTTCACCAAAAAAATACACAAAACTAATTGTTTATTTAACAGGAAAAAACCTGTAAATCAATCATACATTTTGGATTTCTTCCAGAGCTTCAGGCTTTCCATGGCACAGTGTTTGAGATGAATGATTTGAGGTCTCTTTTGATATTATGTATTCAGAGGCTTGATACTAAATTGTATAGTTCACAGTAGTGTTAACTCTCTTGATCAATCATGTCTTTTGTTTCATTTTGTTTTAAAGTAATTGTTTTTTTCCAAAGATTCACAGGTAGTGTACATTGTATACAACTGTAGAAGTTTGATTTCATCTATTCTGAAACACTATAATTTAAAAAAATTTACAGAAGTCAATATTAAGCTTTACTTTTCCTGTTGCAGAAGAATTCTTAAATGTTTTTACAAGTAAACCAGTAATGTTGGGTCAAATTGAGATAATAATTAGGTTGATCAGCATTCCTGTCTGGTTTTACCAAAAAATAATCATAAATTTTACCATAAAGATTAATTAGCAGTGACAAAACCAGCTAATAATGCTATGAATATACCAGAATTAACCAAAAATAGAAAGCAAGAAACTTGAACAGGTTTATGAGTTCACTGTAAATGTCAAGACACTTACAGTATGCATTTATCATTTCAGAGGGTGATGGTCGTCAAGGTTACCCACCAGGTGGTCCATATGATGCTATACATGTTGGAGCTGCTGCACCAGTTCTCCCACAAGCTGTAAGGATAACATCCCAATTTCCTATCCATTCTCATCTAATTTTTAATATTCTGAATGAACAGACCTCGGCTCAAGTGTATTTTCCTATTTCAGATCAGGTGTCATTCCCTTGGGTTTTATCTGTTTGTTTCTCAGAAAAAGCTTGAGAAGATATGTTAATATGGGTGTCCCTCAAACAAAAAGTCTTATTCCCAAGAGGATGGCATGTGGTCTGAAATGGGACAATATTACACCCAGAGCTAGGAGGTCTATACTTTGGGCCCTGCACAAAGCTGTGTCTTTTCATCAGTTCTTGAAGGGTTTGCTAGCTTAGCAAATACTAGGCACATATTTAGCCCTTTATTTTAAAGTAATTGATAATTCAGGGGACACTTGTGTTCTTTCTTTCTTTTTTCCCTTTTTTCCCTCTCTCTTTCTTTCTGTTTTACCACTACTGTGTTTTGTTATTCTCCTCATTCTTCTTTTCTTTGTTTTTTCTTCGTTTCATTCCTTTTTTGCCTTTCATATTTCATCTCCATTCTTTCCCTCTTTCCTTTCACCCTCTCCTTTCTCTCTTATAATTTTTCTTGCTTGCTTTATTTCTTTCACTCTTTTCACACATGAATCCAACTACAGTATATTTTAAACAAACATGTTATTAACATTCCAAAACAAAAATGCATTTTCTGTTGGCTTTAGCTTTACTCATTTGCTTTGCATATCTGTGCATCATCTCATTGCTGGGATCTTTACTGGTAATTCAAAATTTGGAGTAGACATTTCCCAAATTCACTTCAGTGACCACATCACAATGGTTCCAAATCGAGGTTAGACTTGATATGTTTCAGTAAATGTATGAGGACATCAAGTCCAGCCTCAAATAGTCTCTTTCGCAGCTGTTATTAGTGTTGGTCAATTCCCTCCCCACTAACAGCTGCTGACTCGAGCCAAACATTCCTTTCCCATTGTTAAGTGTGAGCCAATCATATGCATCAGCAGATTAAGATGAACTGCTTTGGCATTAAATCTGGACTTTGAGCTGTGAACAACTTATCTTTGAATGAAGCTGAATATATTTATTTTGCTTTGTTTGATGAATGAAAACACACAAAAAATGTCTTTAGGCCGATATGAGATGCTTTATTCTTGATTTTTTATATCCTAAAGCAGAATATGATCCCTTAGCGATCAAAAACATCAGTGAATAATGGCGGATTCAAACGAAATATCTGCCAAGGTTGAGGGTCAGCTTTCCAGAAAATGGAAGCTTGCATCTCATTGGTCGATTCTCGGGAAAGAAATGTTTGGCTTGAGTCAGCAGCTGTTAATGGGGAGGGATTTGACTGACACTAATAACGGCTGTGAAGGAGACTAAGCCTCAAACTGAAACCATTGTTTCGTGGTCAATGAAGCAAATTTGGGAAAGGTCTATTATAGCACAATCCATGTGTCTCTCACTTTTTTGGTTTTTTTATGCAGCTCCTAGATCAGCTCAAACCAGGAGGAAGACTCATCATCCCAGTTGGACCAGAGGGAAGAAACCAAACCTTGGAGCAGTATGATAAACAACCTGATGGCAGTATTGTGGAGAAGAAGTTAATGGGAGTTATTTATGTGCCATTATGCTCTAAGAGTGAACAGTGGCCAGGTAACTATAAAACTTTGTGTTATTGGAAAATTCTTTTCTATCTTGCCATTACATAAGCTGGACATTTTTTTTAGCCTTCATATTCTCATATTCATTGCCTGCAGTTAAATGTAATAGTCCAGTTTCACATTCCATAATTACCGCTGTAATCCTTGATGATGGATTCATTTGTACAGGCTTAGCCTCGTTTAAGAGCAAATTATTCATAAATACCAACGGCAATGTGAAAAATGTACAACTTGAACAATACAAACACTTTTCAATTCCGCGGACTTTCACTAGTATTTATGAATAACTTACTTATAAATGAGGCTAAGCCTGTACAAATGAATCCGTGGTCAAGGATTACAGCGGTAATTATGGAATGCGAAACAGGACTATTAAGCCCTCCCGCTAAGCAGCACAAACTTTTCTAACCAATCACAATCCATTGTGATTTTTTATGGCCAGCCCTATATGTTCAAGCACTTTTTTCTACCTGAAAACTATTATATTGAGAATTGAATCCAATATTTGATTCCCAGAAAAGTATAAAACTAATAAACAGAGTGAAATTTTAGCAGTGAATTATCTAAAAACTGCATGAAAAATGATTTTCAAAACAGAGTGAGGGGCTGCAGGTTTTCATCAACAATGCTTTGCACAATAGGTTGTTTACTCAACTCTCTACCCATACTGCAATTTTCCTACTTCTGTATTAAAAAGTTTTGATAATGTAATTATGATGATGTTATTTTTAGTTAGTGATTTCAGAAGCTTGATGGTCATTTATGTACTTTGTTCTTTAGGAATATTCCGAACTTGAAGCTTCTTTGATCACTCTACTTACCAAGAAGGTACAGTACATGGATCTGTATGTGAAATATTGTTTTCACCACCCAAAGACCACTTCAGGGCCTACCGGTATACACACTAAGGATTTTAATCAAAGAGTACGCTTCAGGGTTGATTTGCTCCTTCATATGTACTAAAGATTTCATGTAGAAAAGTTTGTGACAGAAGCAGAATTTTGCTCCCAGCTCACACTTCCTGATATTAAACTGGTTAACCCTTTCACCCCAAGGGGGCTTGGCGTTTTCGCGCGATTTTCTGCATTATATATAAATTAGGTACTACCTAATAACGGAGCTCCCTGTTTATTTTTTATCTACTTGACTGAATTGATGCAATGCATGGATAATTCTTAAAGATATTTTTTCAAGAGCCATTTCATAACTAAGCTGCTTAAAATCAAAAACACCCTTCGCATACTATAGGAAATTCATTGCATTACGAGGGAATTCCACGTTGGAGTCGCGAAGCGGTAAGTGCGATATCGTTTTTTCGAGTGAAATTCAATGTGGAAGTTTCTTTAAATCCCATAGCATTTATAATAAGATAATAATGATTTTTAAAACATTTTTTGGATGTTTTTACGCGCGGCCCTAGGAAGCCATTACACTGTTTCTGTCGGTTGTCAGCGAGCGAATGAAAATCAAGTTAGATTTGAATGATCTACTAGTAGTAGGTTTGAACCTCGTGATGTTTGCTTTTGAAGAAAAAACACCTTTTTAATTTAGGCCCGGTTCAGACGTCGAACTCTCGCCGCCTCGAATCTAATTGCCCGTTAAGGACAACGGCTAAGAAAACGCCGAGAACTACTTCATAAGACACCAGCCCTATATTGCTGGGGTGGCTTGGGTGGCGTACGCTGCTAACGCGTCGTTTTTCACCACCGTGAGTTCAACAGCTGGGGTCACTGGTTCTAGCCCTGCAGTCGCCACATGTGAATTGAGTTTGTTTGATGTGTTGTTCTCTCCCTTGCCACGAGGGTTTTTCTCCGGGTTCTCCGGTTTTCCTCCCTCCGTTAAAAATCAACATGTGAGTCGAGTGTTGTGTGTATAGAATAGTAAATGTAGCGGTAGTGACTGCGAGTGAAAGCAGGCCCACATCAGCGAAAGCTTCCAGAATAATCAGCCTGCTCTAACAAATAAAAGATTATTATTATTGCTTAGGACCAGATGACAGCATAGTTTCAAAGAAAAACAGCGCTCAACCTCAAAGGAAATTAGATTCGACGCGACGAAAGTTCGACGCCTCTGGACACTTTGTATATAGTAAGCTTAAAGTGAGGAGCTTGAAATATTGCTATAAATGTGGATTCTTGGCTGAAAACGTCCATGAAAACAAGCGAAGAGTTCAGCCAGCGAGCGAAACGACGTGGACATTCAAATCAAGTTTAACTTACAAAAAGTAAGTCAATCTGTCCATACTTTGATGGAGAATACAGGCAACCAACAAGTGACAGAAATATTTTTCTATCCTAGTGAACGAACTTGAATAAGTTTAATTTTACAACTTGACGGCAAAGCCTCTCGCAAATCTCCATGCCGCTTTTGGTATTAAAACCTTTTTCCAATAGCATTTAACTTAAATTATTCTTTTTTTTTTTTCATGAAGAATTCTGGCCACAGAAAAAGGCAATGTTGTTTAGGATTGTAAAAAAACCCGCAATGCTTCCTTTTGTTGAACTTTTTCAAGATTTATTCTGTTTTAAACAACAATTTCTCAGCCATGATTTCAAGTTTGAGGACTCGCTCAATTTCAGAACATCTCTCCGTTTTGCTAGTTTTTTTCTTGCACGGAAAAACATCAAAAACAAAACAACAAAAAAATTATTTGCCTAAAAACCTTTAGCAGTGTCTGTATATAAGTTAAAGAACTTTTGAGTACTTATTTTGTTTTCAAACGACAATACTCGATGATTTGAAGATAGGCTCGCTCGCTTTCTTTCTATCTAAAGATTTCTCCGCGTTCCTAGTTTTTAGTTTAAAGTTTTTCAAAACAAGTATAAAGCTTCAGCGATAATTAGTTATAAATATAAACACAAGAGGCTGATTTGGAAAGATGTCAAAAAGGTGTATTTTTCTCAGAATCGTCATTCCCGGGTAAAAGTTTTCAAAAGCAAAAACTGCTCGGATGTCGGCACGCGTCAAGTTCCCGCCAATAAGCAAACAGGCAATCAGCATCGCGATGGACACGGACGTACGTACGCACAGGCAGTCCAAGCAATGGCTCTGAATATTTATTGATGATATGAAGAAAATTAAATAAATAGATAAAGAGAGACCAGACTCAATAAATATTCAACTCAGTACACTTTAATGACTTTTTGTATTCAAGTCTAATTGATCGTTTACACAGAAAGTC
>WUAP02145089.1:0-11648 GCA_015163945.2 Stichodactyla helianthus | reverse complement strand
TCTTCGTCTGTTGTACATGTAGTAGCATTTAGAAGCTGCATGGATAGCCAAGCATTTATTACTTGGACTTTCTCATTGTGCTTCTTCAAAAAAAAGGTCCAATACAGAAACCTTTAGTTTTTTAAGCATACAATTTTCTTGCCTTTCTTTCCAATTTTGAGTCGTATTCTTTTAATGGCTCTTCTTCCTTGTTTTTCTTCCTTTCATTTGCCCTAGTTTTCTTCATCTGAAGGTACTGCAAATGTTCTAGGTACTTCCTTACCAGATCCTCTGCAACTGAAAACGTCTTTGAGAAGTCTGTAATAGATGTATTGTCATCTAAAGAAATTCTCTGTTCTTCAAAATAGCTGTACCCTAGGTTGGTAATCATCAACACCTCGAGGTACTCCATCGTTATTGGTTACTGGTGTCAAACGGTTTACGGCAATCTGGGTAAAGTGAGGACAGGAAATGAGTGTGCTCATCGGTTCCAAGAGAAGTCAATGGGGAATCTCATTAATTTAATTAGAAAAATTGACAATTATATCTGTGAACTGGAGGAAATTCTAAAAAAACACAAGCAAATGTTTCCATCTGCTAAAGAATCTTACACATCCAAGAGAAGAAGGAAAAAGGAAAATAAGGCTCGAAAGATAAAAAACTGTAGTCGGCTACTACAACAAATTATCTTGTGTGAACAAAATCCAGATGAAAAAATTGATTCTGCTCACATCAATGATGAAGCAATGCATAAATTAAATAAGAAAGATGCAAGATGGCTGAAAATCCTGATATTTGAAGATAAAAGGTTCACAGCTGATGCTTTATGTAGTATTTAAAAAACGAGCAGCAGTGTTTTATCAAGATTAAAGGATCTTTGAAGAAACATTTGCTCCCTATTATTGTTTTTTGGAAACCTGAGGAACCAGGAAGATGTAACCATGGCAATGAAGAACCAGAAATTACTGATGATGACAGTGAAGAACCAGAAAGTTCTGACGATGACAGTGAAGAACCAGAAAGTTCTGACGATGACAGTGAAGAACCAGAAGGTTCTAAAGATGACAGTGAAGAACCAGAAAGTTCTGATGATGACAGTGAAGAACCAGAAGGTTCTGGCGATGACAGTGAAGAACCAGAAAGTTCTAAAGATGACAGTAAAGAACCAGAAGGTTCTAAAGATGAGGACACTGATGATGAAGAACTTGTTTAATATTAACTAAGATATTTCATTAAATATTGTTTGGTTGAGAAATTATTTTGGCATCACTATGACTTAAAATATGATGCTCTATTTTATGATGTCCCACCCCTTTAGGTGTCCCATTTCTTTGATGGCCCACTCCTTTCAAGGAGCTCAAAAATAGGTGACCCACCCCCTGATTTTGCCGGCCCATCTCCCCTCCCCTTATACTTTATGACCAGTCCCTAAAGTAATTACGTTTTTCTTAATCTTTGTCAAAATATTGTTTTTACCAGTTCTTTCGGAAAATTGAAACAAATGCAAAATTCAAGGGTTTTAGGCCTGGATGCGGGCAGAGCTAGTTAATCAACCCTCCTAATTAATTGATTCAATTAATGTCATAAACCAAGACTACCATAGTAGCCGAGCAAAGGATCTTTGGACACACCAAGACAGCAATGCTTTGTGGACCCCCGCTATACGTGAACAATGGTGAACAATGATGGCAAAGTTGTCACTAATTTAGTGGCAATGGGTGTCAATTTTTCTCAGTGCTTATAAACATTTTACTTTTTTTTAACAATTCTGCTTGCTTCAAATCCGTGACAAAGTTAGTCAAAATAACAATTAGTCCTCGAGGGTATTAAGTCCATGAGGCCGAGAGGTCTATATCACGAATAGACCCTTAGTAGCCTAGCCAACCAGAATGCAGGATTGGTAATAGACCGTTAGTAGGTTCATACTAATAGAGGTTAGTTTCGACTTTACGTTTTTAGATTTGAGTCCGGGTTTAAATTGCAATCACTCAAGTAATTACGCGCAAAATAAAAGCCAATTACCGAACTAATTGATGACCTACGAAGACTCCCCTAAGACCTCAAATTAATACTATAGAAAAATATAACCGTCGTAAACTAATGTCAATCTTTTTAATTCCCATTATAATTGGTACTTATTTCCCACGGCTCTTAGCCAATCAAAAAGCAAGAAAATTTTCAAATGTGGTAAAATTCCTTTATTTTCTCTTTCAATCCAGAATTTCTCAAAACTAAGCTTCTTGAGTTAATTATTTACCTATATTGGTACTCACTTGCTTTGGGGCTTGTATTTTTAACAAATTTACGATAGTTTCTTGTGGTATGCCCTCTTATTTACCACGCTTGGCGTCATCGAATCGTCAAAACTGTTGTGGATCCACTTAACAATTAATTTTGACGATTCGATGACGCCAACCGTAAATAAGAGGACATACCACAAGAAACTATCGTAAATTTGTTTTTACCACAAAAACTTTTTTTTTTTTTTTTTGCGCTCATCGTAAACTCGGAAACGATCCCAGCGCGCGTAAACCCGCCACCGTGGTGTGGACTCTTATCGCCCACGGCTCTCAGCCAATCAAAAAGAGAGAAAATTTTCAAATATGGTAAAATTCTTTTATTTTGTCTTTCAATCCAGAATTTCTCAAAACTAAGCTTCTTTGGAGTTAATTAGGAAATAAAGAAAAATCTTAATTGAAAGACCAGAAGAATAACATTTCTAAATTAAACAAATTATTAAAAAAAAAAAAAAAGACGAAAATAGATTCTAAATTTTATTTCAATAATTTTTTCCTCAATTTCCTTTTAGATAATGCGATACCTACAAAAAGATCACAAGTTTTACAATTTTTTTTCAAAGTCAAAAGTTAAAATTTGTCGGCTTGTTGTACGTTGCCTAGCAACATTAATTCTATTTCTCATTAACTACATCCATATAAGGGAAATTACGTCACTGACACTTTTGAAGATGGAGACACGAGCGGGATTTTAACTACACAGAGTTAGGATAGATAATCAGAACATTCTAACCCTTCGAGGCCTTCAAATAAGCTCGATCTCTGTAGATCTCTTTAGTGATATTCTGTCTAAATTCTAGCAGAGTTTCAATGGTTTTTGTTGCGTTTAACGCCTGATACGTTTGTTCCTAGCGACAAACTCCACAGGAAAGTGTAGCTAGCTACTGTCAACATACGGAAAGATGATTTTTTCCTTCTTCGCCTTGGGCAAGAATAATCAGCCACCAAACCTCCAATATAACTTATAATGAAAGGTTAATTGCGTCTGTTCCAGCTTTAGAAACAGGGTAAGCAACTTATTCTTTAGATCTTAAAGTTTTTATCTTGAAAGTTTTTAAATATTGCGAAAATATTGCTATTTGTAATTAATTTCTTAGGCGAATAATTATTATTCATTTGTTCATTGGTAATAAAAGAACTTGATGATCAAGTATCCAAACCAGATTTTTTCTCGCTATATCTAAGTAGCTTAAATTCTGTTTGTAAAATTCTTCTTTAATAGTTTATTCTAAAATCTATTCGAAATTTCATTTTATTCAAGCTTCATATTTAATCTACCCGACGCCTGGCCTGCAAAAGTTTTAATATATCAAAGCTAACGAAAGGGTTCGAAAGAGTCAATAATTATTTAAAAACTTAATCGCTATTTACATAAATGCCTCAAATCCTCGAAATACAAATAGTCTTATACTTTTTCATTTATGTCTTAGAATTATGCTTAGATTTTGAGTTTAAAAGGAAAAACGACTTGAACATTTAGTCTTTTGTGTGCATGTATATAAGCTAAATGCCTGCTTTTTATTTTGCCCCTCAGGCTGAAACTTTTTGCCAATCCATAATATTTGCTGTGCTTGTAAACTAGTTGTCATTATATTTCCTCATATCGAATAATATTTGTCAGATAACATAATTTGGTTGGGAGGAACTTTGAAGCTTGATGTTGCCGCAAATGTTGTACTGTATGGGTAGACTACTGTACACAGATAGCCTGTGTTGCATCCTAACAAACTGTTTGTTCAATGAGCAGACTTGCACAGACAACTTTTACTTTTTCTGCAGGCTAACATGAATTTATGCATAGGTTCTGTTCTCATGAGCAATGGCCATACAGATCAAAATATCATTGCTTTGAAGCAATGTAGGCTTGTTTGGTTCTTTTAAATACTTTTTGGAAATTATAGCTAAACCTTGGCTCATTTGCATCAAATTTGAGGTGCAATTTGGACACAACAGTTTTTATGCACAGTGAAGGATTAAAAGGTATTGTATTCATGCAAAGTGTCACTTTAAGTTGAGAATAAGAAACCAGTGAATAGCATTGACTAACTGTTAATTATAAAATAACTGCTAAGAATTTTGCTTTCTCATTGGCTGAGGCATGTGCTTTATAAAAGCACACAGCACACATGTTTGTACCTTTGTATATTATAAAAGAAATAAAAAACTTGCTCACTGTGCTGTGTGCAATTATAAAGCACTTAGGTATGGGCAGAACACTTTCAAGAAGTGTTGAAGGACTCGGCTATGCCTTCTGCTACAACACTTACTAAAAATTCAGTTATAAAGCAATACTGAAGTGCTTTATAACTGCACACAGCATGTGCATGCGTTTTCTATTTCTTCTCTGGATTGATAAATTTCCTGGTAATTCATTTGAATTCAGGAAATGTCTATCCTGGAGCAGCAATTATGGCATGATTAATGACAGCTATAAAACTATTGTTAATGTATTGAAATTTTCTTCTACTTATAGACTGAAACATTAAGCAACATTTTAGTCATGGCCGAAGCAGTAAAAGTGATTGTTCGTTCCCGACCTCTCAATCAGCGTGAGAAAGATCTAAAATGTGAAGTTGTCCTAGAAATGGATAACAACACTGGACTTTGTTCTTTGTACAAACCAGGCGAGAGAAATCAACCCCCAAAGAACTTCACCTTTGATGGTGCTTATTACATGGATGCAACTACAGAGAATATATACAATGATATATGCTTTCCATTAGTAGAGGGAGTCCTTGAGGGGTATAATGGGACAGTTTTTGCATATGGGCAAACTGGATGTGGTAAATCATTTAGTATGCAAGGAATAACAGATCCATCTACCCAAAGAGGAATAATCCCAAGAGCTTTTGAACATATATTTGAAACTATCGAAGTTGCTGACAATTCAAAGTTCTTAGTTCATGCATCATATCTTGAGATTTACAATGAAGAAATCAGGGATTTGCTTGGGAAGGACCACAAGGCAAAACTTGAACTTAAAGAGCACCCAGAGAAAGGCGTATATGCTAAAGATCTTTCTTTGCATCCTGTCAATAGCAGCTCTGAAATGGAACACGTAATGGACCTTGGAAGCAGGAACCGTTCAGTTGGTGCAACACTAATGAATGCCGATTCCTCTCGTTCACATTCTATTTTTAGTATATTAATTGAGATATTAGACACTGATGCAGATGGCAATGAGCATATCCGTGCTGGGAAATTGAATCTGGTTGATTTAGCAGGAAGTGAGAGGCAATCCAAGACAGGCGCTACAGGAGATAGATTAAAGGAAGCTACAAAAATCAACCTCTCACTCTCTGCTCTTGGTAATGTGATCTCTGCTTTAGTAGATGGAAAAGCAAAACATATCCCTTATCGAGACTCCAAGCTAACTCGTCTTCTTCAGGTAATTGAAATGAGAATAGACCTTTTTACTGATATGGAAGCCATACTGAATTAGTAAGTAATCATGGGATGCCCAGGGAGCAAATGTAGAAATATTTATAAAGAAAAGTGTAGCGCAATCACTTTTTCCAATAATTTTTGGCTTTGGTGTTTCAAATATCACTCAAACTACCAGCAAGTTCAATTGGTTTTTAGATGTATTTCTCATTGTATAGTGTAAAATTAAATAAAAATACACCCTAAAAGCTGTGTATACTATACTTTTTCCAATGATTGCTGCCTCAGCAGCCCATAATTTCTTACTTAAAACAATAGAATTCAAGATGGCTGCTGTATCGGTAAAAAGGTCTATCAACTGACATTTTTTAACTGATGAAAGATATATATTACTGTATGTCCTTCTGACCTAAAAAATTATGAAGTTAAGGAACATATAAGGCATTTTCTATGATTATGAATTATGGGCATTGTTTTTAGCTTTGGTACAAACTCTACTGTTCATTATCTTAATTGTCCATCATCTATAGTGATACTTCATGTGATGTACATTGTACATGTAGGCTTTATCATTCATGTGCCAACCATCTGCAAACGATTGGCTATTGAAACAAAGCAGCTTATGAAAAGTTATTGTGACCCAGCTGGTTGGCACATTAACATAACAATTTGGTAAAAAAAGAACCAATTTATTCACATTATAGTATGAAAGGAGATATATGAGGTTATCCCTGTTGAAAATATCTTCTAAAATCGAATTTGAATTTGAAAGTTGATTTTTGTGGACAGAAGGAAAACTGGAAAACCCAGAGAAAAACCCTCAAAGCACAGGGGAGAATCAACAAACAACTCTACTCACATACAACACTGAGCCCAGTGGGACTCAAACTGGGTCACATTGATGAGAGGTAATCCATTAGCAGTGCACACCACCCATGCTTTCCTACTGCTGAGCACCTCACTTGTTAGTAAACACAAAGTATCGCTACTGTTTTGTATGGTTTTGTTTGCACAGAAACTAGACCAAAATCCACCCTGTTTTCTGTCTCACAAAAAGGCATCTAAACTGCAGAATATACCTTCCTCAGACTCTTCTCCTGGAAATTGCATTCCAATTCCCATGAGACAAATACAGCAGTATGGATATTCTCAATATGTACCAGCATATAAAGTAAATGCTATAATATTAATAACAATTATAAAATAACTGCGATATAACACGTGCTCTGATTGGCTTAAAACCATTCAATATAAGAGCATGGAAACATGTTTTCTGGAATAATATTATTTTATGGTATGTTCTATGCGGTTTTATCAACAGCAGAAAACATGGGAAAGCATTTTATGAGGATTAATAATAATCTTTTATAATTACAGGATTCTCTAGGAGGTAATACCAAAACACTAATGGTAGCTTGTCTGAGTCCTGCAGACAATAACTATGATGAAACCCTAAGTACCTTACGCTATGCTAACAGAGCAAAGAACATCAAAAATAAACCAAAGATCAATGAAGATCCTAAAGATGCTCTGCTAAGGGAGTATAAAGAAGAGATAGAGAAACTCAAGATGATGTTGATGGGGCAACTTGACATACCATCTGGCTTACTTGGTGAGTTCAAGGTTTTCTTTCCCCTACAGTATTTATTTTTTTGGGTGGTATTTATTGCTGTGTTACCTCTTACCTCTTTGAGTCGTACATTTGGGGTGTTGGTTTGATCCCTATTCTATTTGATCCCTATTCTATTTGACCCCATTGTATTCAGTTCTATTCATTTTCATTTCATCCGAAACTTAATAGACCTTTTTCGAATTCGCCGAATACCGCTGTGTTTTTTATTACAGACTCATTTCTACAGGGTTAGCCTCATTTCAGTGTCAAAATCTGCATAAATAACAAAGATAGATCGAAGAATGCACGACTTTAACAATACAAACACTTTAAACTTCCATGGACCTTCATTGAAACGCGTGAATATTCTACACAAAAACGAGGCTAACCCTGTATAACCGAGAACTCGAAACTGGAGTACTGCACTGTTTCATTCCATGTCATTGTACCCAATTCTATAGATATCTCCGCATCTTCAGCCTCGGCTGCACCAAAGCCGGCAGCTCGACGACTCTCCCACGAGCACACGTTAGCAGTAGCAGCCGAGACTGATAAACTACGACAAGAATACGAAGACAAAATCTCCGACATGAAAACCCTGTACGAAGCTGAACAAATGTCGAAACAGAAACTGCAAGCAGAGGTAGACAAGTTGAAAGAGGATTACAACAAGAAGGTCCATGACATTGAAGAACACTACGCCATAGAAGAAGGTGTTGCTGAAGGTGAAGGATATAAGACAAGCGGTTTGACTTCAGTTACACCAGATACTGATAGCACAATGAGTCTTATTACTCTTGATGAGGTAAATCGGCGCTTTATATATTTTTTTACAGTAGAAAGAAGAAATAGAGGAAAATTATTTATCTTCCTTCCTTTCTTCCTTCCCTTCCTTCCCTTCCTTCCTTCCTTCCTTCCCTTCCTTCCTTCTTCCCTTCCTTCCCTTCCCTTCGCTTCCCTTCCTTCCTTCCTTCCTTCTTCCCTTCCCTTCCCTTCGCTTCCCTTCCCTTCCTTCATTTCTCGTTTTCGTGTCTGTCGTTGTAACTTGATTTTACCTGTTGTTGTGGTCGATAACTCTTTTTTACCTTTTAATTCATGAACTGTTTTTCTTTTCTTTTTTTTTTTTTTCAGTTGTTACCTTCGTTTTTTTCTTTGTATCCCTTTGTTTTGTTTTGTTTTGTTTTGTTTTTTTTTGCGTCTTGTTATCCTCTTCTTTTCCATTTTCGAGGCCACTTTCATCCACATTATTTTTTCCATTTCTAACTTATGTCCTATTTGTTTTAATTTTCAGGCTCGGCGAATCTCAGAATCACACGCTACTCTCCCCCATGAGCCTTCTAACGCCTCAATGCTTCAACTTCTTCAGACGAAACTACCAACAGCAATAGAAATCATTCCCTCCGCCATGATAGATCAACGAGGTGCTCAGCAGGAAGCGCTCAAACGCTTACAAGAATTACAAGAAAAGATGGTCGGAGGGGAAAAGAAAGGCGATCAGAAACTGAAAGAGAAGCGCAAGGAAAGAAAAGCGTACGCCAAAAGTAGAAAAGAAAAATTATTTATTGCAGCGAAGAAGATGGACGACGAAGGAATCTCCACGATGGTCCAGGTTTACGACTCGCTGCAAGATGAGATTAAATTCAAAAGTAAGAAAATTGACCGATTGGAAAAGGAAGTCACTAGCCTGCAGACCGAGATTGACGATTTACAGGAAGAATTTGAAAGAGATAGAGAGGATTATTTGGACACGATCCGAAAACAAGAGCAAACGCTCAAGCTACAGCAGCAGATCTTAGATAAGATCCAACCCTGCATCAGGCGGGATTGTAATTATTATAATATTGACAGGATTAAGAATGAATGCGTCTGGGACGAAGAGAACGCCAAGTGGAATCTACCAGATCTTGTGGTTACCAAGACGACGCTCCCTAACCCAGGTGGGGTCATGCCGGGTGCGTCTCCCCAAACGAGGCGCAAGTCGCCCATCACTAGGGCTCAAGTTAGTAACCAAGGGCAGCTTGTGAATGGATACTCGGGACCTGGTTACCATGACGATGCGGAGGACAGGTTCCGACATCATTTGGAACGAAGCACGCACACAGAACTTGCGTCGAATTATTTCAAACCAAAACGAGCTGACAGACTTCTTGCTCAGAACAACCGCTTCGACGCCATTGATCGCAGGGAGAACACTTCCCCAGTAGGGTCCCGTCAGGGGAGCACTTTCGGATCAACTGTACCTCCCCCTAGGTCGTTTGTTGGTAACCATAGTAACGTTACCCCTCAAGAAGTTCCTGTATCCAGGCCTGTTCGTCTGGAATCGCTGAATGTAACGACTGAGAAAGAACGAAAAAAGAAGAAAAAAAGACAACAACATGTAGACCATCTACAAGAAAGGCGAAGGGAGGATTCTTGGTAGTCGCGGAATATAATAATGTAAAATAATAGTGTGAAATTAATTTATGATTGCACGTGCACATCACGTGATAGGCCGATCAACCCACTCACGGCAGAGTTGGCCTTGAATGACTGTGCTTCGATTGCCGGTCGTTTTGTGGGTCAAATTAGTCGACCAGAATCCTTTATTTAAAGTATTTTATTGAATTTTACCAAAAAGTCTATTCTCGTCCCTGCGTTCCTGGTTTCCTGCAAGAAACGAAAGAGATCTTCCTCTCCCCCGAAGGGCCAATAATCATGGGACTGCTGATTCTGATTAGATATTGCGTCAAACTTTTTCAGCGGTTTGTAGTCGTAGTTTGCAGTTGATCAACAGGGAACGAATGCTCAGGGAACGAGATTACGCCATATCATGCATAGATAGAAAGATTAGTATTAACGCACATTTCCCACTAGCGTGGTGTTTCAACTGAACTGTGTGTTTTAGCTTGTATTCCAAACAATAGCACAATAAAAAGTTAGTCCCTTGGTTTGTGTAATTGTTTTATTATTTATAACAGACTCTAAAGTGAAACCTTGCTCCATGCCTTACTTCCGCTTTTTGATAATTTACATTTTTGGCGCGCGCCAGTCGCGATGGGATCGCGTGCTTGACCTCTACTTCATTGTGCCAATAATCCCCTACCCTGATAGGAACTGATTTCCTATCACGTTCTCGATCCACAACACTTTTAAGTTAAAAAGTTTCCTAATACTGTAGGCCACCAGTCCTCGAAAATGATGCATGAAAGGCGAGGATTCGTGCAAAATCACGCTTGGTGGCGTGAAACGTCTGACATTTCTTTGAGTTTTTCCGTCGCTTAATAGTTTATTTTTACGAGTGAACGGTGAACGAGTCAGAGAAAAGAGTGACAACAGAACAAGTCAGTCGTTTCACGCTACAGTGTGATTTCGCACAAAGCCCCGTTCTCATGCATCATTTTCGA
Source organism: Stichodactyla helianthus (assembly GCA_015163945.2). Lineage (NCBI taxonomy): Eukaryota > Metazoa > Cnidaria > Anthozoa > Actiniaria > Stichodactylidae > Stichodactyla > Stichodactyla helianthus. The sequence goes on along the minus strand of WUAP02145089.1, from coordinate 993 downwards.
GAACTCGGAAATGGCCTATTGTGATGCAATATTGAAGTTGAATGTATCAGAAAAATGACATAAATTCGAAGACTTAAGTGGTTATCGCAAAGTCATAGGACAAAACACGTTATTTAGGGTTTGAACGGGTTTTGGAAAGTCTTGGAAAGTTTTGGAAATTGAAAATGCATTTTTCCAGGACCTTGAAAGTTTTGGAAAATTGAGTTTTGGTCCGCTATTATCTGATGTGCACACCTGGCTTTGTGCTAATAAACTTTCCTTGAATATTGAAAAATCTAATTTTATTATTTTTCATCCAGCTCAAAAGAAATTGTTATATGATGTTCGACTTCAGATAGATAATCAACCTCTTCAACGGGAGTATCAAATTAAATATTTAGGTGTCATGATTGATAGCCACCTTACTTGGAAATCACATATTTCATTTATTTCAAATAAAATAAAACGTGGCATTGGAATAATAGCAAAGGTTCGTCATTATGTCAATTTGGATATTCTAATTAACATATATTACTCTTTAATATATCCTTATCTAACCTATGGTATTGTAGTATGGGGACACACTTATAAAACAACACTTGATCCTTTGTTTATTCTTCAAAAGAAAGTTCTGCGTTTAATGACCTTTGCTGACTACAATGACCACACTCATCCTATTTTCATTAATTTAAAAATTCTCAAGCTTTGTGATTTGGTCTACTTTCATACTGCTGTATTTATGCATGATTTTTATTCTGGAAATCTACCTATTTACTTTAAGTCATTTTTTCACTTTGTAAACATGAAACATTCTTACAATACGAGATTGGCTTCCAAAACTTCATTTTCTCTACCAAAAATTAGAACCAATTATGGAAAATTTAATATAAAATATGCTGGCGCTAAAGTTTGGAATTCTGTTGAGGAGTGCTTAAAACCATACAGCAAAGATAAGTTCAAGAAATTCTTAAAAGAAAAATTATTGCAGGCTTATTCTTCATCAAATTAAAAAAA
>WUAP02145078.1:0-11650 GCA_015163945.2 Stichodactyla helianthus | reverse complement strand
GCAACCTGCAACGCTCAATTTTCTAGCATTGCGAGACAAGTTGCTGAGAAAATTGCCTAGTGTAACAGCACCTTAAAGAAATGTTAGCTTTCAAGCTTTTATATTTATTTCTCCTGGTAATTAAAAATTGATTTTATACTAATTAGCGAGAGACCCAGGCCTTAACATGCTTGAGGAAAACACAAGTGAAATTAAATCTTATCTATCCGTTATTTTTAAGTTCATAGGAAATAGAAAAGTGAATAGGAAAGTAACGCTAGCCAGGCACGCTCTGAACTCTCCAAATTTTCCATTTTGGAGCTAGAGCGTTTGCAGGGTCTCAAAACACCACACGTGCGTATTTCAGCGAAAGTGAAAGAAATCTTAGTAGGACCATTTGGTGATCTTTATGGTTTCCAAATGCACTGTCCGTCAACCATTCAGTATTGATTCTACATGAAGTGAGCTGTTGACTGGTGGAATATTTTCTTCAATTTGAGAGCTGCGTCACTCAATCTTTGGAAGCGTGTGGAAGTTAGCAGTGGCAATGATACTGGTCACTCTGTTCAGGTTCCTTAATGAAAATGATATTAGTTTAGACACGAACAATAAATGAACGAGAAATTTAATTACTTTTTCTAAAAGATGAAAGCAAAACACATTAACTCGCTCAATTAACTCTAGTCAGTAATACCATCTATTTACGAGACTTTTCTTTCATATTCTTTGAGGGTAGAAAAGCGAAATTAATAATCTATATGACTTTTCAAATATGAGTACAAAACAGCTAAAATTCTCTCTCTCTTAAAATGGATAAATAAAATATATAAAGTCTAAACATCATGAAAGCTGGCTTGGTTTTCTGTTAATTTTGGGCGATAATCGGCCTTTCCTTGGAACTGTTTTTCTTACGGTTTATTTCATGCCTTTTGAAAACAAAACCTAGGAATGCACCACTTGGAATAATAAATACGAAAGTAACATTTCAATCTTTTACAAAATGGAACAGAATTCGAAATCAGCTCACAACTCATACCCTGTTTGGAAAAAAAAACACGTAAACTTCATATCGGTCATTCCGGATTTCTGCATACAATCACGACTATTGTTGAAGAATCCTGTTCATGAAAACTGTTCATTATTGATGCTTGGCAGTGCGCTGGAGGAAAATTAAAGAAATCCTCAAGTCCTCACCATCCCAAGGATTTCAAACTCCCCCCTACACACATGCAACATGCACCCGCCACCGCCATTAATCTCGTCGCTAAAATACATTTCTCGTCCGTAGTTTTTTAAGACACCCCCCCCCCCTTAAGTAAGAAATAAAATTTCAACACCCTCTTCTTTTTAATTTGTCCCTTTTTTCGAGACCGCCTAGTAATGGATAATTTCAGAATTCATAATCAATATTTACAACTTAAATTGTGATTGAAAACCCAGGTAAACTTCATTAGTGGTCTTTTTGCTTGGAGTTTTTCTACCTAGAAATTAAAATTCCCAGTTGTTGAAAATGCAAATCATAATTGAAGTAGAGAATAAAGTGATTTTGAATTTTGTTCCGGGTTTTATTGATGAAAACTCAGAGTGAATAATCAATTCATTTGGCGAATATAGATATAATTATTAATGAGGCCTATAGGGGAGGAGGTGTACCTTGGAGTTATTTTGATTGCATGTAATTTTGCTAAGTCTTGAGCAGCACTTGAAGGGGTGAAGATGTTAAGCCGAATAGTAGACCAAAGGTTATCCTTGTGAATGCTAAATAGTGCAATAGTGAAAAGCACAATTTAAGGCCGAAACGAAGAAAATACATTCTTATACGAAAATTAGATAGCTTGGCTATATGATGTAAAGCATTGTACTCATGTTACAAATATCAGTTTACTGCTATGACTCGAGCGGCTATTCAAGTATGCAGTATCATCCTATAAGCCTACTTACAACTGCACTTCAAATACAGCAAGAAATTTAAAACACGTCTTGCGGTGGTCATGCTGACTAAGAACAACATTCAAGCACTTCACACTTCAGAAAGAGTTTGACCTGGCATAAACGAAAGTTCAAGTATTAGCTGATGGTTGGAGAAAGGTCTATGGAGCCGTCTACTTTCCGCAAGAATTGCGCGCGGGCATAGTTTCGGCGTGAATGAAAATTGCGAGATAATGTGCAAGGGACAGTACCCAGTGTTCACAGTCAAGATAGCCTTTCTTGGAATAGCAACTGTACGTACAACAACCAATCACATGGCAGAAACTAAGCTCCAATCAAGGTGATGCCCAAGGATCAAATTGTAAAATAGAAGTTGGTTTTTGCGGAGGGAGGTAAAACGGGAGAACCCGGAAAAAATCTTCGAAGGACAGGAGAGAACAAACAAACAACTCTACTCACATGAGATAGCAGGTCAAGGGATCTAATCTGCGACCAAAGCAGTAAGAGGGCAGCGCATTAAGAGCGCACACCACCCGGGTGGACTTTCTCTTCTTTTCTTTCTTTCTTTCTGCAAGTAAATTGCGTGATTTTTCTCAACCAGTTTCAATAATTGATCACTTTACTTTCACAAGATTACGAGTAAACTTAAAGATCTTTCAGACCAACAACATCTAAAAGACAAACTATCCTTACCAAATTTTGGTATAGAAAAACAATCCTAAAGTGGACTCGTAATTTTGAGTTTAAAAACATCGAAGTCGATGAAGTTAAAAATCTGATTTCGATGGAATTAGTTGCTGAGCAACAGCACCTCGTTCAGTTGAGAAAGCGAAACCTTATGCTTGGATTTCAGTTTCTGGTGAGTGGGCCCTCGGGTACAGATTATCAGTGAGAGACTACACAATACTATGTGATATATAGAAATAAATGTATCAAATTTGTGGATGAATGCACTAGTAATTTAGTAAAACAGTGTCTATATGTAGTAGCTGATAAGCAGGGGTGGGGGAAGACACGTTCAATACCTCATTTACGATGCACCTACTATCCACATAAGTCGATCTGTTTTGCTTTCACTGTTTCCATATAAATACGATCCAGTATCATGCAGAACTCATTCGTTTGAGTTTGTTTCATTCGAGGTCTCCAGAACTCACTGGTATTCATACAAGTACACGAAGAAGCCGCAATGATTTCCAAAAACAAAGCGGACGCTGTGTTTTATGCTCTCTTTGTGTGCTGTAGCTTGGTGCTAACGCCTGCCTCTATGGCTGACTTAAGTAAGTAATATTAAGCAATTATTGGATGAGGTTGAGCGAGATATTGTAAATTATCAAGACCGAGGGTCTGTATTATCTGCCGAAGCTGTAGGATGAGGTGGATAACGCAGACTTGAGCAATTAAAATTTACGATTTCATGCCAAAAACAAATTCAATAATTATGTCACTATATATACATTTTGAAAAGTTAGGAAATTCTTATCTTTTACGTTTAGGAATCTATTTTTTTAAGCGCGTGTCTAACTAAAGTTTGACTTGGAGCTCGACGGGATAAATCCAGTGTCTACAGCTTTTTCTGCAGATATCACGAATAGTCCAGTTTCACATTCCATAAAACCGTTGTTTGTAATGACCACAGTCTCATTTGTACATCGTTAGCCTCGTTTATTCATAGATACAAGTGAAAATGTGGAATTTAAAAGTGTTTGTATTGTTTAAGTTGTACATTCTTCGCATTGCCGTTGGTATTTAAGAATTATTTGCTCTAAGACGAGGCTAAACAGGGGCGTAGCCAGGATTTTCCGAAGAGGGGGTAGGGCCCAAATTAAAAAAACCCGCCATTTTGCTTGAGCCTCCGAAACGCCGCCATTTTGTTGCCACGAAGGGAGGGGGGAGGGGTCATGGCTGGTTCCCTTGCCCCCCCTGCCTACGCCCCTGAAACAGGACTATTACTTGTAGCCTGTCGTCGGTCAATCCGAATCGAGATCAATGAGCAATAAGAATAATGAATATTGTTCAAGAGAGTAGTTGTAGTAACTGCAACTGCGCAGGGCGATCTGCCCTCTTTTTTCCGTCGGTTGACGTGAGCGCTGGTCAATCTCAATCTTTACCGGGCCAGCCTTAAAATAGAGGAGATTTTGTATGACTGTGAAAGACTGCCGGGTCGTTACCGTGATGGTGCTGTGTTAAAACATTTTCATTGGATTAGCAGTGATATCACGCGCTGTGATTGGTTCAACTGATGTCGTCAATTTCATACCGTGGCAGCGCCGTCATACGAAAACTGCTCTAACTTGTAAGCCTCCTGAGGCAAAAGCAATTAAAAAGCTGCCCATTTATTGTCAAACTGTTAATAATTGACCAAATCGGCTAACGTGTTGCTATTTACGTTTCCACCCAATTCAAATCTTTTGGGAATAAAATTCTTTGTCTTTTGTATTTTGATATCACATAGAAATGAAATGGAAATTTTTGAAACAAAAGTTGTTAATCCCAGAGATTTTGAATTGGGTAGAAACGTACATAGCAACGCGTTAGCCGATTTGGTCTATCTCAAGAAAAAAAATATATATTTAGGAAGAACGAGACGGGGTGCAGTTGAGATCGAAGACTACAACTGTTCCAATGATGGAAAGCATGATACGAACCACCCTACAGGTAACCATGTATAGTAGAACTATATATGATATTCTCAATTTATATAAGCTTATGGTTTATGCCAGTTAGTGGCGGTCATAATTCTATAAGGGACAAGTCATTTATTAGAGGGGGAGGGGGGTGGGCTGGTGCAAATGGGGAGAGGGTCACCAATTTTTATGCAAGGAAAAAGGGGGGCTATAGAAATTTACGCAAATATGTATTGTCATCAGACATTGGTGATGTATGTAGGAAGGGGGGAGGGGGTCAGAACAAATTGTGCATCACAAAAAGGGGGGTCAGGAAAAACCAAACATGGCACATCCACTTTTGCACCAGCCCCTCCCCCCCCCCTATAAATAATGACTGGTCCATAAGGTCTATTGTAATGGTATAGAGTGGTATAAAGGGGAATGTCAGTGGTGAAAATCAAGTATTCTCTGCTACCCTCAAATCCGAACATGAATAGAAAGAGATTATTATTTTCTTTTCCCAAAGTGAAAAAATAGTATAAATTGAATGCAGAGGAATGTGCATTTTTCAGGAACTCCTATCATTGATCCACCCTGTCACGTCATGGACAAAAATGTCGACGATGAAGTATATATCACGTGTCATGTCAAATCAAATCCAGCAGCTAAAATCACGTGGTTTTTTAATGGGAAACCGCTGAACTTGGTGGACAGATCACAGAGGCACAAACAAGACACCACGAGTTGTTCTCAAAGGCTTTACATTCCTTATGCAAGGATTGATGACAGTGGCGCGTACACGTGCATGGCTTCTAACCAGTACGGGACAGTAAACCATACGTGTGAGCTGACTGTTAGCGGTAGGAAAGAAACAAAATAATTTAGACCGGATTTCGTATGGGTGGGAAAGGACACGGCCGATTTGTAGTAACACTGTAGCTGTACCGTACTTTGACGTGATCGTGGTGTTGTGATTGGATGATTGACACATTGGAAAGCCATTTCAGTGTTACGGCATTACGGCATTACGGCATGTCGTACCATGAACATGCTGTTCCTTTAGTAGCGGTATATTTTCGTTCGTTCGTTCCTTGAACGTCATAATACTGCGCCACAAAGCTTACAAAATTGTAGCCCACGAAGAAGGAAGCCTAGCTTTCCCACCTATACGGAAACCATGATAGTATCCATGTATTGGCTGCATTCCACGGGGGTCAAGGGTAGTTGTCTTGCTCTTTCTTCTTATTTTACACACAGCACCTGATCGCAGCTTCCACATCATCAACAAAGGAATCCGTCTACACGGTGTTTCAGCGTCAGGCAAGCTCACCGTTGGATTACCTTTAAACATGTCTTGCGAGGTCTACAACGTCCACTTCGTTTACTGGACAAAAAACGGCGTTCGATTTCCTCCAAAGGCGCCTCCGAATTCGGAAAACCCAAGAATCTGGACAAGAAGGAAAAGAAAGGGAGTAACCGCGTTTGAACAGTATCTGGTCTTTACGCACGTCCTCGAAGAAGACCGAGGGAATTACTCGTGCGCGGGGAGAGATATGATACTCAGCGAGACGATCCACAGTTACAAATATCTTGAAACAGGTAAGAAAGGACAAGAACTTCATCTCTTACACAATCCTTTCTCAAAGGGGGGGGGGGAGGAAGAGCCTCCCTGGCTGCTGAGAGGTTAAAATCACATTCAAACCCTACTGAAGGGTGATCATCCCTAAAGATAGGCTCGTCTGTACTCACAACAAATAGCATTGCACGGCAAAGAGAGTTAGTAATCCTCTCTCCAGGGATGAGCAACCGCCTGGGCCGCTGAGGGGAGAAACTCACATTCGACCCCTACTGAAGGGTATCATCCCTTACTTGGCCTCATGTTCCTATGGCAACTGAGCGAAAAGAAGCTGTGATCATCCCCTGCTATAACAGTAGACCTTATGAGTCTATGGAACAAGGAGTGACCAGTATGGGAGCGCCTAATCCCCACAAATACACAAAGTGTATTCCCCATAGACAATAAACCCAAACGAATACGAAAAGAAAAAGAAGGAAAACTAAGAAAATGGTCTTTATTGCTGAATTAGCTTGTCAAGTAATTTTTAGCAACTCCTGACAATACTAAATGGGGGCACTGAATATTTCTTTAATAGCAATCAGAAGTCCACCGGCCAAGAGTTTTTACTAACCGTGGAAAAAAAAAAAAAAAAAGAAAAAGAAAAAGAAAAGTAACATTTAATTAACGTCGGTAGTTCCTTGAGCTACGAGACTGCTATGAATGGAAGCCGACAATGGAAGTGACAAGAGTGATACATTTTTAAATATTCAGACCTGAGTATTGGTTCGACCGGGGCTTGAACCCGCGACCTCCCGTACAACGGGCCGATAATCTACCAACTGAGCTAACCAGTTTTCAGTCCACAAAGATTCATAAGCCTTGCCTTCCATGAGCCGTACTAATTACGCTTTTGAACCTTGAATAGACCTCTTTACTTTCCTATGCAAATTGCCCATTTCAAATCACGTGGCATTCTCTTGGGAATTGTTCTTTTATTATGAAAATGTTATCCTATCAACATAAGAAAGAATTAATTCCCAAGAGTGACATCACATGGTCTGAAATGGTAAACAAACAACGAAAGTAAAGAGGTCTATTAAGCACTTAAGAAATGAAATACTTCTTTTGTGTGTTTTCTCACGCTTATGAAAACCGAGGCGCGTTCATTTCTTTTATAAAATAATTACAGGTTCTATCATATGATGTTGAAAGGCTGATGAAACACCGCTATTTAGCCAATCAGAGCGCGCGTAGTATCGAAATTATTTTATAATGATTAATCCGGCTTGCAAGAATGGACGAGTGATTTAGATCACCTAATAGGCCACTTCCGAGTTCTCGATAATGATGCATGAAGGCGAGGCTTCGTGCTAAATCATGCTTGGTGGCGGTGAAACGACTGACATTTCTTTGACTTTTTCTGTTGCTTAAAAATTTATTTTTGCGAGTGAACTGCGAACAAGTCATAGAGAAAAGAGTGACAACAGAACAAGTCAGTCGTTTCACGCCACAAAGTGTGATTTCGCACAAAGCCTCGCCTTCATTGCATCATTTTCGAGAACTCGGTAGAAATGGCCTATTAGAGCGGCCTATGAATCCGCAAGTCTTGCTTCATTGTTTCGGGGCGAAGGGAAGGTGAATTTACTACGGCTCATGACTTGTACGGCACTCTGGCACGCCGTATTAGACTTACTGAGGCGAAAGTTGCCGGATTCGCGACGAAACCACAACATTTTAGTTTTGCAAAATCATACAAAATCATCCCCGTTTATTAAAAATGGTTTCGCCTTGTTAATGTGTGGACACTCGAACCGTGAACACTTCAGATTTTTTCAACATTCCCTAAAAAGTATATTTCATGTACGAGAAAATGTTGAAACATTTTAAAAGTTTCTTTATTGCTCTCTACCTTACGAAGCATTAAATTCCGGCAGATATAAAACTTTGAATTACCTTTAATCGTTAATGTTGAAAAAATGTGAAGTGTTCACGGTTCGAGAGTCCGCACAGTAACTACTGTTAACTATTTCTTTCATCTCCATTCATTTCAGTTTCTACTCCCGTTTCTGCGGAGAGAAAATCAAGTTTGTCGTCAAGAAAATCTGCGATACCACGTTTGGCATACTTGTTCCTTCTTGGATTTAGTCTTAGCTTGGATTACCCAATCATGGTTTAGCGAACGGATAACAGTATATGAGAGGACGGGGGATTGATGATGGGGTAGTATATAAGCTAAATCAATTAACGTTGTCCCTAAAAAAAGACTAAAAGCTTTAATTTATTTATCTTTTTTTTACCAACAAACTTCGCTGTAGACCATCTAAGAATTAAGGAACATAAAGTATGTCCAAGTTGTAGAATTTGCAAGCTACAGTGAGTTTCTTGAGGAAATATTTTGTTAACTGTACACCAATATGACCGCCATGACGTCACACGAAACCAAGAATAGTCTGATTGGTTATTACTTATTCAACATGACCAGCGAGCTCACCAATAAGGAGGCTTGAAAGGGTTTTTGAACTGACATATACATGTACACTAACCAAAATGACCCTATGAAAAACGTTATGTGGCCATTATATAACAGTAAGTTGACCCAGAAGACCAAAAAACATAAAGTGAAGATTGAATGAAAATGAAAATATGATGAAAGACGTAGCTATGACGACGATAAAACACATGAAATGTGCACAAAGTTTTTCATTTAAAACATCATAGCTCAAACTGACTGTTGAGTAAAAATCTTTTACTTTTGAGCTCGCACACATCCAAACACTCACCTGGTTTTTGCCGATTTAGCTTCCGTCAATCAAAATTAAAAATTAAAAATACGAAAGCTAACCGAATATCAAAATCATATTTAGCTGTTATAAATCGTCTAAAGGTCGTTTTCAGTCATTTGGTAGGTTTTTAGGAATATTTATGAGTAGTTTTCTGTTTTTTTGCTTGAAGTGGGCGGAAGCGAATAACATTCCAACGGACTGTTTGAAGGTCAGAGTTCGCATGATTTTGAAAATTACAGTAAAACTGACTTATTTCAACTCCATGATCCATTCTTTGATTTAAAACGAAAACGAAAAAATTATGAAATGGTGAATGAAGTTTATTTTAGGATGTTCCCTATTGCATATTAAAAAAAAATTTTTTTTTTTCTTAGCACTTAGGATCCCTTCAATAAAAACCATATGCAAAGTTTAAAGAAATTTTACCGTCCAGTTTTTGAGTTAGAAGTTAGTTTAAACATGAGATTAAATTTTTTGGGACAAAATTTTTATTTTGCAAGTTCAAATGATTTTGCATACGTCATCCCTTTCCCTCTCAGGTCATAAGTAGTGTGCGGTGCAGAGACCAGTCTTTCAGATATTTTGCTTACGATCGTAATACGACAAACAAAGAACGCGGGCGATAACTGAAAAGCCCGCCACAGTGTGAAATAAACAGAAAAAGCAACTACGAGCTAAGGGCTCTACATGTTGTTTTCCGTATATCGCTCGCTCACTCGATCGAGGACTCGCTTTCAATATGACACGGAATGAATAAAAACGATATCAAACTATCAACATGTTCTCGATAATCTCTATATATTTCTTATTGGGAAGTTAGTGTCTATGACGTTTAAAAAGAAATAAAAGAAAAACTGACTTTGGAAACGTATATTATAAAATCGTCTTTTAAGAAAAAATGTCTAAATTTTCGGTCGCCAAATGCGGCACGAGACTACAATTTGCTCTGATGAACTCATGGCCTTCAATAATAATAAAACTAAGTAAAATACATTAAGTACTACAAACTATATTATCTGTATAGTTTATGTATACTACAAAACCCTAATCCCACTACTGAAATGCATACTTTAAGCCCAAAATACAATATTCTAAATCCCAGAAATTTATACCCAATTCCCACAACTCCAGGACCCATATTTCTCTTATTAACACGATCCCCATAATTAAATACCCACCTCGCTTTTAATGAGAAAAGTTATACACGTAGCAATTTCGTCTTTGATGCGACTTAATTGTCCGCTAGTACAACACTTGAGAGTGTTCGTTGATCAGCAAGTCGAAAAACAAATATTGGCAAACTCAAATTCCAACCCATGCCGTTGCTAAGTAATTTGGGATTATTTTTGCTAACAACGGGACCTTTGAAATCCGATGTATCGCATGACAACCCTTAGCAATGACGCGCCGTAACCAACATCCCTGCTGCATTTAGAACACAATATTTGCTTAGTAACACGTGGTTGCCTAGCGACTGATGATTGTTGTAGCAACAGATGTTATGGTAACGTAGATATCTCCTGGCAACCTTAAATAAACACAAACACGAAGAATATTATTTAAGAGATGGAGTTTTAACGGAAATTAAGCTTTATCTTTTAACTTTTACAATTCGTAAAGTTGCAAAGTATAAGCGTACAAAATGGAGCAGTTTGGAAGCGATACAGAAACAAGAGCGTCTGCTTTTCGTGTTGTACGCCGGCCAGCTCCATGTTATGATGGTGAGGGAGTAGTTTTTGTCTTATTTTATTAGATTAACTTTAACTGTCACAAGGTTTTATCATGTAAAGAAGAAAGTGGCGTAATGTCGTTCGGTATGGATTTTTGTAGAAAAATCAAAAAAGAAAATAAGAATTCAGACGAATTTATAGTCGTTAACCAAGAAAACCTTGACCACCAAAAATATATCTGAAATGTTCGTTGCGTTTAACGACAGCTCGGAAGAATATCTGAATTGCACAAAGCACTAAAATGTGAAAAGTTAAAGGCTCTCTAAAAAGGTTGCAAAATAAATAGATAAAAAATAAATATTAAAACATCGAAATTTCTCAAACTTGGCTAAATAAAGATCTTGATGTGTTATTGATATAAAAAATGCTCGACCTCACAGTATTTTTATCAATTACACATCAAGATCTTTATTTTAGCCAATTTTCAGAAATTTTGATTTCTTTCTTTCTTTTTAATTTTGCGACCGATAGCCGGTTTACTAAATTATGCGCTAGTCCCCAGAGAAAGATTTGCTGTTAAAATTGTTAAAGCTGTAGCTGTCTTCATCGAAAAAATAGACCAAATCCACTTGGGCGTAATGTTTTTCCATTTGAGACCACGTGTCATTCCCTTGACGATACGATTCTTGTTCGAGGGTCATCCATATTAACGTGTCTTCTCAAGCGCTGCCGAGAAACAAAGAAACAATACCCAAGGGAATGACACGTGGTCTGAAATGGGAACACAAATACGACCAAGGGGTTTGTCCATTCAGACCAAAAAGTGAAAGTTTGTGGGCGGATTCGTAGACGTAGTAAAGGTGTAACGAGTTTAGAAAGGCTTGATTTATCAAAACCATTGTTACTTTGCTGGTTGAAACATAATTTATTCTAAATATGTGCCTTTTTTATTTTACAATGTGACGAGTTTTCATGGCGCGTCGAAAACCACTTCGGTGACATCCGTAGTACTGTAGAGAAAGCAAATATGGAAGGGGGATGGGGGGGGGGGGGGGGGGGGAGAAAAGAAAGCGGGGAAGGAGGGAAAAAAAAGGAAAAAAAAAACCCAGAAAAAAAAAGAAA
>WUAP02145067.1:0-11650 GCA_015163945.2 Stichodactyla helianthus | reverse complement strand
GCTATAAACTCACTTGATAATGATGGCAAGATGTCATCGAAACGTCGTAATTTATCTGCGTTAGTTTTTCTAGTTAAAATCAGTGTTTGTGTCGTTAAATCGGAAATCTCTAATTAGGGGGGGAGTGTATTGGGGGTGTACACCACCTCCCCCTAAAGACACCAAAATCCCCTTCCGCGTTACTATTGTGCCCTTTTCACCTGCAAATACTACGGTTGTCAGCCCTCCCCCGTAAAGACGGGAAAGTGCCCTTCGGGCTGCCATAGTGCTCCTTTCACAGGTGCACCTTCCCCTAGAAAAACTCCTGGATCTGCCCCTGCCAAATGAATGACACAGGAAACGACATGGAAAAGCATTACACCCAAAGATAAATATGGATACTCTTACCTCCAACGCCAAACTATAACCATGGCAACCACGATGGCCGCAGCCAAACACACTATTATGGGAACGACAACAGAAGCTACTGGAACCTCTGTGAGTGATTTTTGTAAGCACGCCTTCCTTGACATTAATTTCTTAGTTGAAAATATCGTCGTGGAATCCAGTGCAGGACCTGCTGACGTCACTGCTGTAGTGGTGGTCGAAGGCTCTAAAAATTTCAGTTTTATTAAGATATCCGTACTATCTTTTTTAGATTGCAAAAACTGTTGACATTGCAAAACCTGCATCCATAGCTCCCGCACGTCCCTTACATTTCCCCAAAAAACATCGCACCAACCCCCCCTCCCCTCCCCTCCCCTCCCCCCCAAGAGGTCGTACTCCATTCGCTATAGGTACCACAGTATTGTAAGGAAGGTTCTAGTCTATGCTATCATTTATACACTAGTCAATTGAAATCCCCCACCCCTTGCACCTCAGGACAGGGCGGGGAATGTGACATTCACGTAATGTTAAATTTAGCACTTTTCTTCGGTCCCTAGTGTCCTTAGCAGCGTTTTTAGTCTCGTTCCATTCCCCCGTGCAGTTAACAATAACTTTTCCCTTTCGTGACAAACCCATCAATCGATTTTCTTGTTTACCTTGATTATTAACTGCTTGGTACTCGGCTCGGAATCCTTTATCATTCCACGCGCTATCAGACCGAAAAACCACAAACAGATGATTCGATGATGACCTTACCGCATCAGGGATCCTATCACCCTGGTAACTGCCAATCATCATGGCGTTGTCATCGTTACCGTCATATATATCTAGGATGTCACCTTGCTTGGACGTATTAAGCGAGAAATGAGTAAAGCTAAGATGAATGGTTTGGTTTAAGTGTACAGAGATGGTCCACGAGCACAGTTGTCCATTGGGATAATTCATTGGGAAAAAAGGAGACTGCAAAACTCCACTAGTGTTGTTGAGAACGTATTTACAGCCTGAAATGAAGTTTAAAAGTTTGAATTTAATGACATACTCAGTGCTTGCTTAGTACGCATGTTTGAACTTTTAATATTGTGGAAACAGTACTTTTGCTGGTGGCTAACATACACATCAAACGACGAAAGCTAGTTAAATGGAAGTGAACTATTCTAAGCCCTGTATGTGACAACAGTAACGATAATCCAATCTACTCACTAGTATAGTAGCTGTAATAGATAGTATGTCCATCTACCCTACCCATGGACCCGTGATAATCCAATCTACTCACTAGTATAGTAGCAGTAATAGATAGTATGTCCATCTACCCCACCCATGGACCCGTGATAATCCAACCTACTCACTAGTGTAATAGCAGTAATAGATAGTGTGTCCATCTACCCCACCCATGGCCCTGTAGGGATACGATCCATATTTTCCATCTATGTTATTTTTCGCTTCAGTGTCGTAATGTATCCATTCTGAAGTGGCAACAGCCCATTTGACCTGCTGGCACTGCTTCGAATCGTAAGCTAACAGAAAGAAGGGCGTGTCCACAGGGAGAGTTATGGGAATTGTCTTTGATCCGCTAGTACTACAGCAGAATTCAATAATCGTGGAAGCGGACATAGAACTCGCATAACTTCCCTGGGGAAGCGATCCACCTTTCTTGTTTTGATTGTCGTCATCTTCATCGTCCCACGTAACTTGGCCTTCTTGTAATCCTTGTGGACAGTACGTACTGCCTTTGTAGATACAAAACTCGCCTGTAAAAAATCCAGCATGGTTATCATGTACTTTGGATACTTTTGTTTTGATTAGTGCACACTTGTTGCTGCTTTTAAAAATAAGATAGGACAGTAAGTAGGAAATACAAACCAAACCCGGACCCACCCGATCCATGCAGCCAATACTTGCATAGTGCTACACAGCAAAAGATGCTAATGTACAATCGGGGAGGTCTTCAAGTTTTTATCTTCTCCTGGCTCTCTTTTTCTCCCTTTCTATCCCTTCCCTCCTTGCGATTTTCATCCCTTTCTTTAAGGATGGTCACTTGTTACCTATACGGGAATCATGGGTGGTTTGTATTGTTAACGCCCTGCCTCTCACCACTGGGGTCTCGGTTTCAATCCCTGGACCTGCTATCTCATGTGTGTAGAGTTGTTTGTTGGTTCTCTCCTGTGCTTAGAGGGTTTTCTCCGGCGGGGTTCTCCAGTTTTCCTCCGTCCACAAAGATCAACTTCTAAATTCGAATTCCTTCCCTGAACGAGGTTCACAATTTTGTGAGCGTATAAAGCCATTGTGAGTTGCCCTTCTATTGAACAGGAGCTGATGACGAATGATACTGGAATGACGTGTCGTGACGCAACCCAGCTTCATCAATGATAACATCACGATTCAACCAATAAAATCCTTCCAAAATATAATTTTGATGAAGCTGAATGTGGTATAGGCAGAGTTAAACTTGAAGTTGCTGGGCAGCCGGTCTCCCGCTCGCGTGTGCGGTGTGCTCCAATCATTAACAGGGCCTTCACGTGAGGTAAACGTACTGATTACTAACTTGCCTTCTTTGTTTGGCTACATTTGTTATTTTGCTTCCACCCACCCTTCCCTAGAAAGTGTAACAAGGTGAGTATTTTCCACAGATGGTTGTCAGTGTGACAGGTGCCAGATGGTGGACCGTGGATGGTTACCGTTGGTTACCTTCTTGTCGCCAGGGACTGCGGGCCGCGGGTCCTTCGGGATGAGGCACCTTGGCCCAACCTAGCCATCATAAGATGCTAAATAGGCTATTTGCATGATGGCGTAATTTACTTTGTGAAAATGCTTTGTTATTCAGATTGTTCTACTCTCCTGGGAATAAAGGGACAATTGGTAAGATTTGCCTGCTAATTGAAGCCTCTCAAGGCATTCTGGTCTTGGTAGTAAATTACGCCATCAAACAAATGGCTATTGTTAAACAAATCATTACCTTTTGGCCAAACTAATGAACTATCACTCCCAGCACTAGTCTTCATGCAGAAGGACCTGTTAACGCTGCTTTCGCGTACTGAACCTTCCACATGAAAAACAGGCGAACGAAAGCTCCGTGGATCCTTGTCCTCCGTGTCTTGGAACCGCCAACCAGTCTCCCAAATAAAATTGGACTTTGGACACCCAGTTACTGGCATAGGAAGACCATAATTTCCCCCTGGCCAAGATGTTGCTGTGGAATATACAAAATTTTAAAACTTTTCCTTCACGAAACACAATTACATCAATATTTCTGAGATTGTTTACACACTTCAAGTTCACCTAAAGATTGCAATGACATAAACTACAATAATAGACCGATCCCGCCAACACTAGCTCCATCCATGAGAGTCTAAAGTTTTCCCCAAAGGAATATGGAGGGTCGGACAAACAAAACTACAAACCTCTCGATTTCAGGGACATTTAAACATTTTTTGGCTATTTGTGTCAATGTTTTCCCGCGTTACACAACATAAAACTAAGGCGTATAGAGCAGATTTCGTATGACTGTGAAAAAGTCGCGGCACGGTCCGTGCCGTAAGCGTGCCTTGCAGCGACCGTTATGTTTTCTCGAATTTTGGAATTCCTTGCCGCGCCTTGACCGTGTCCGCGCCGTGTTCGTTCCGCGACTTTTTCAGTTATACAAAATCTGCTCTATGATTTTTAGTAATCAACATTTATTTCATAGCGCAATCTCGACAAAAGTTTTGGCTTGTCCGACGTAGCAACGGTATCTATGGATCGGGGGATAGGTCTGTTCTAGTTGGCTGTATCGGAACGTATAATGGTTTTTATTTGACAAAGAGGACTCCATGATCATGAAGGTTGAGGCGTATGCCCCACCCCTCCCTAGAATCGTTTTTCCCTCTCCCCTACATTAAACTTTAGTTTTCATAATAAAAAAGGGCGGATTCAGTTTTTTTTAAAGGGTGGAGTGTACCATTTTTTGATGTGGCCTCGAACACCAAAAAGTAAATATCAAATCCATAATAGTCCTTTCCCAAGATATGGTCGAGTCAGTCCTGTACTTGCCAAAGCCTCGATTTCATTACCGTAGCAGTTTCTTCTCGGTGTTATTATGTAATTTATGTATTGTTTAATCAACAACTCTTCTTTGCTTTATTGTTTAATCATCCCGAAGTCCATTGTATCAGATTAGTACATAGCAGTACACGATGGTACGTACTGAAATCGAGGCTTTGGCAAGCACAGGACTCACTCAACCATTTGGGAAAGGACTATTGACTGTAAGTAGCTATCTCAGGGGGGTGCACACACCCCTGCCCTGGATCCACCCCTGATAAAATTATCGTTGTTATAAACATCATAAACCCTGATGCTTTGACGCCTACAAGGGTTCTTTATTTCTTCCTTCTTCAGCGGCGTTTCGGTTTAAGGGCACTCAAAAGCTTAAGCTACCGATCGGTAAGAAGAACTGGTCAACCTCTACGTCATGAACATCGATCACTCTGCCAGGTGTTGTAAGGGGATCGGACCCTAGTCCTCAGTTCCAAAAACGTCTGAATTGTTGTGCACCTAGAGGAACAATTGCAAAATGCAGTACCAGCCTTGACTGAGCGAACAGATGAGCCCTTATACGTCTGGCCAAAGCTTAAGCATAGGTCAAGCTAGGTCATACTCATTAATAAATTTGAAATATCTAAAGATATGCTTGTTCAAGATCTTCCTACGCTTCCGGCTATGGCTTCTTGTTTTTTAGTTAGAGAGATTTCACTGCCATGGTTAAATTGGTAGACTAGCTAGCTAAGATTGGATTCATAAATAATTGTATGTTGATTCACAGCAGGAACTGTAGGGCATACTATAATATACCTAGTTCCCTTAGCGGATATTCATATAAGTAATCAAGCATAACCGAGAGCTAAAACCCTGCTTTATTGAGACTCCCAGATTGGCTTGTGCTTACATACGTAGCAAAACATACAAAGGAGTGATTATAAATTGTTTAGAAATCCGGCGATTTGAATACATACCTGGAAATATTAAGAGTAATTGTCGTGACAGTTACCCTATTGGTTACTCGACCCTTTACTCTGATAATTTTAAATTCAAGATAATAAACTCACCTGAACACAATCCGCCAAGGAATACGACCAAGAATATGGGTGTATATAGAAAAACATTGCGCCATAAACCAGACATAGTATGGAACTTCGGTATATAAAGTGTCAACAACCAAGACCAAGCAAGTAGTAAACTAATGTTTAGTTAATGTGGTTAACGATTATCTTTTTCATTAAGGTTTCACATTTCAAGGGGATTTTTGAATCACACAGGTTGGAGCACAGGCAACCCAAACAATGTTCCTGAGCACGATTTATAAGAGAATGTATGAGGCTTGGTATAGAAATCAAAAATAAATCATTTGTCAGAATTAACTACAACAAAACTTCTTGAAATCATAGTTTGTACCCTCATCAATCCTCTGACAAAGTTTTAGCGCTGTCCGGGTCTTCTAAATGGGCTTTCAGGAAAGAGCAAAAATTGAAAAGTCACACTATATAATTTTTTGGTCATTGAACAGCTGACCCCATGTGGAATTAGTACTAAGAATATTGTCAAAAGGGTGAGGCGCACTTTAAGAGGGGTGGATTTTCTCCCGGTTCAACAGCCTAGCCTAATGGTTGCATTGTTATGCAACGTTTTGTAAAAATTGATATTCTCCTAGATTGATAATTCAGGAATTGATATTCTCCGAATCTTTGAGAGCTATGTACGTTTTGGCTAAAAGTTGGTTCGTGCAGCGGCAGAACCCAGTCAGAATTTAATCACAAGTGAATTATTATTGAACAATCTAGCTAATACATACTAAAAGTCTACCGCATTTAAATCATTGTTGGAAGAGCAGTCGAACCTAATTGTAGGATTAGTTATGACTTTGGCCAAAGTAAGTAATTGTAGTGTTTAGTTCGTTACAGTGCTAAAAGACTCAGTATTCTCTGATTACGACCTTGATCAACATTGATTGTGGTCAAGTGAGTGTTGTGACCTGCAGAACTACATCAAAGTTAATAGAATGAAATGGTTAGGAAGCTCATTGTTCTAACTTATTGTTCACTTTTTTCAACCGTGACCGTGCACAAAACAAAGCATTCCTACATATATCAGACAATCAACCAATGAAAACGTTTGGGTCAGGTCAGTCAAGCATCATAAATGAAGGTAAAACAAAAGATTGTGCACGGTCAGAACCATACTCAACCTCCATGTTTGCTTCTTTGTCAGTCCCTTTGAAGTTTGCCGAGTTTCCTAACCATTCCCCTCTATTAACTTTGACCACATGAGACAGCTGCAGATTGTAGAAATCGATTGAGGGAATTCCCTACACACCAGGTGTAGTCAACCCGTGGAGCCTAATAGGTCTCCCAGATCGAGAAGTGTTTGGTAGAAAAGCTGCTCTCCCAGGGAGTTTTGTTTGTTATGCCTCACTGAAAGAAGTTAACTGAAGTGGTACGAATTAAGAATTGTAGTTAAAACCAAAAGCGAGAAAGAAGTTAAAACTCCGTGCTTCGAACAGCCATTGATTAAAAACTTAGAAGGTCAATCCCAGCCTCGTTGATCCCTTTGGTACGATCTAACAGCATAACGTACCAAGTAAAGGTTTGGCAAAGAGGATATCTATACCAGTAGGGTGCCCCTTCTAGCCGAGGCAAAATTAATTCAATAAATTGACATCTGTTTTTTTTATGTGTATGGCTCCTATAAATTAATGATAAATTGCGTCATCACATCGTCAAAGCAGTGTGGATTCACGAGGTGTAGTCGATGATGATGACGATGTGGTGGACGCAATTTATTTTATGGTAAAAAAAAAGACTAGAAATGGTTCATGCTTATAAAGCTTGCAAAATGGATGCATTCGGAAAGCTTGCTTAAGAGTACTCAAGAAGCTATAGTCTCACTCAGCTACACCCCTTGACTCTTCTCTTGTACGTACTTAAGCAACTTCCCACTTGCACGGCCATAATCACGATGGATACACGCTAAGCGTTAACGATTTCTTTAATATGAAGAGTGGACCCAGGCTGCAGTGGACTGAAATTCGAAAAAATACATAAAAATTTGCCATGACGACAATAGAACATTTCAAAAAGACCAAAACTTCATATTTGAAAAATCATAATTAAAAAAAAAAAAAAAAAAAAAAAATTAATTAATTAATTAAAAAAAAAAAGAGAATGATAACGACCCGAGTAAAAACCTTTTCTAATCTAGAACTAAGCTTTCAGTAAACGTTGATATTTTCCCGTTCAGTAGTATATTGAACTATACCTTTAAGGTGGCATTTCGATGTCAAAAAATCCTATGCTTGATTCTAATCGTAGTTACTGTTTGAATGTCAGGAATAAACTCCGATGGGTGGTGACACAATGACAACGAATGCAAATATATCAAGATGAGAAAGAAATATAAAAAAAGATTCTCAATGTCAAAAATGTGCAATGTCAATAACTCAATTTATATTTCTTTTACTTCAATTTAATCTTTATAAAACACTTTTTCATTTTCTATGCTGTTTATCAACACATGGGATGTTGGTAAAACACTAGGAAAGCTTTATCATCACGAGCTGTAGGCAAGCGGATTGATTCTAAAGCTTTTCGAGTGTTTTTCCAACATTTCAAGCGTTGATAAAAACAGCACAGAAAATGTCAAAAAGCTTTTATAAAATAAAATGGTATGCTTCCATGGAAACCATGTTTTCATGTTCTTATATCACACGGTTATTAGCTAATCAGAGCGCGCATCGTATCGTAGTTATTTTACTAACATTAGTTATTACTAAGCTTTATAACTCGCTTTTGCATGTCTTCTTTTCGGTTTTGGCTTGCGTGATTCTAAACATTGACTTTTTTCAATAGTTCTTCTAGAATCGCGTGTTGAATATCATGGACAAGCGTTTGATAAAATAGTTACCCTGGCTTCCAAAGGCTGTTTACTCTGGCCCCGGCGACTGTACTTCGGACGTGATTTTCTCCTCGTGACATCACGTCCGCATCGCAGTCGCCGGAGCGAGAGTAACAGCCTTTGAAACCCAGGGTATAAAATGGTACGCTTCCATCATGTTTCCATGGTCTAATATCACATGGTTTTTAGCCAATCAGAGTGCGCGTTATGTCGTAGTCATTTTAAAATTCTCATTCTATTTGGAGATTTGCACATGCTCATCCCTTTCTTCACGCGCGTTGACCGGAAGTCGGAAGCAAAGTGACAGGTGCGAAACTGAAACGAACATCAAAACACCCAAATAAATACACGTCATCGGAAAATAAAACATATTTCCGGTATTGTGGATTTGGTTTTTAAATATCCCTATTCATAAAGTAAATAAAGTTGCTTTAATTCAGCTGCGCTCAAATCTAATGAGCTTTTCGCTGGTGTCTGCCACGTATTGTTTATCTAAGGCAAGATTTAGACTAGTGTGTCACTGTAGTGCGTGGTTTGAGTAATATCATTTGAAGTCAGTACTAAGTCAGGCAAGCCTTGGCGTAGAAGACTATCTTCCAGCAAACGGCTGATAAAATAACCACCATGAAGAATTAGTAATTAATTAACTTTTGGAGTTCTTGAGGCAGTGTTCATAACTTGGCAAATACCCCTTTTTGAGTGGATTTCGTATGAATGGGAGACGTGCTATACTGACTTACAGCACGGACGGTTTATACAGTAACACTGAAATGGATTCGCATTGTTTTCGGGTATTTCATCCAATCACAACTCGTTGTTACGGCCACGGTAAAGTACGGCTACGAATTTACCCTAGAGCGATACCTCGAACAAAGACTCAAGAGAAAAGAAAACAACACATATTTATGAGGTATAGCGGAGCCAGTGGGTAGAGAAGTGAAGCTGGCGCTAATATTAAAGTGGATTCAATCGTCATTCGCAAGCGAATTCGAAACTTTAGAAAATTAATTACAGCAGGTGGTAGTCAACGATTTATAAGGATCTTTAAAAATATTAAACATTTTTGTGAATATTAAGAAGGTTTTTGTAATCGATAAGTACGGGAAAATGACACCTTCCTCGTGATTGGCCAAAAATGACCGCAGTGGGGATGCGCTGCGCCATACGATTGGTCCAAATTGACGACAGCAGATATGCAGTGCTGTTAATGGTGGATATTTTGAGTGAGGGGGGATTGCCCCACTTGTAAAAGGTTAAACATAGCTTGCAACAGGCAGCTGGTTTATTCACATAACTCTGTTGGCAACAATCCACTAACTACTGGATGGCCAAACTGAAGAGAAAATATAACTTAACACCCGTACAAGATTTCTCATTCATTTGTTGAAGTAACTTGTGTTGGAGATTAAGGAAAACGGATCCGAAACTGACGGCAAGTTCTTGATTAAAGCCTTCAGAGTCACTAGCAATGGGAGACAACATATATCTTCAAACAGCCTTCGGGATAATCGCTCTTCTTGCTCTTGGCTGTAACTTTGTGTTTTGTCTAGTGCTTTTGATGGACCGAAAGATGCTTCGCCAGGCTTGTAATGTTCTTTTATTCAGCCTTGCTGTCACTGACATGCTAACAGGTAACGTAAAAACCTGATACCTCTTTACGACTCCCACAGGTCTTGACATGCTTTTTTAATCAAAATTTAGCATGTACATACTTCTTAATCTTCGATTGCCAAGAATAACATCAGAAGACGATGAATCCTTAAAAATATTATATATTATATTATTATACTTTAAAAACAAATCTTTATAAGGTTCAATATCATGTAATCTCGCTTATTATACTTTTGGCTGATATATTAAAAAAATTTTTTTTCCTCTGCGATAAACTTACATTTTCTTAAGTTAACTTAACAAACTCACGAACAAAACACACCTTTTAAATGATAATATTTGTCGAGGCGAAGAAATAACAAATGTTTTATCCAAAAATCTTCTTTCTTTCTTTCTTTCTTTCTTTCTTTCTTTTTTTCTTTCTTTCTGGAAGAATCATATTCAAAGTGAAGTTGAAAGTTATAGGCTTGGCAGAGATGCTTTCGAAAATATCAGCGTACTGTTTTCTGTTTCTAAGTCAGTGTCGTCTTCGTGTCCAAAACCCAAATATGCATAAAATCGATTCGAATTCTATCCCTGCTACTATTACGTGACATTTTGGCGCAATAAAGGTAGAGGATCTCTAATTTCCGTCAATAACTGATGATTATACACATATTTTGTTCGGTTTTGCAGAAAAGCTTCAAAAAGTATACAACCCTCATTGGTAAAGTTGAGGCTTTCGCGTAAACATTTATACAACATGAGCAGTCCTTTAACACTATTAGTTCATTTGTTAGCTTAATTATTAGCAACATTTCCATTTAAGACTCATTTGTAGGCATCTCATCCAATGACAACTTTTGAAACCCCTTTATAAATAAGTCGTCGGCCAACGAAATCACATGTCAATGAGTGACAACCTGTTCGAAGGATGCAGTGCAGTGTTTCACTTTTTTCTTTCTAATTGACCTCAATTCATATTTTAACTCCTTTCTTTCTTCTTTCTCCCTTTCATTTCTTTCCATCATCCTTAATTCCCATTTTATTTAATGCTTCTTTCTTATTCAATACATAACTTACGCAGTAGGGCCTCCTTAAGGTGCTGTTACACTAGGCATTTTCCTTGCAACTTGTCTTGGAATTCTGTTGCACAAGTTGCACTAAATATTGGTGTAACATACCAATTTTGTTGCAGCAACCGTAGCGAGAAGTAAAACTCAGAGAGACACTTTTGGTATGTTACACTAGGCAATGTCTCGTGCAACTTGTGCAACAGAAATTGCGAGACAAGTTGCAAGGAAAAGTTTTAAAAATTGCCTAGTGTAACAGCACCCGTACTCAATAACTGGATTCAAAAGAATAAGCTCTTGTTTAATATTTAATCGTTCCTTGAAGCGTTGATCCAGATATCATATTGTATTTGATCAGTCAGCCAAAATATTCAAAGCTTTAGTTGGCTATACAATATAGCTAATTCAATTAACGTTGTAACTGAAAAAAAGCCTAAAAGCTTTCATTTATCTTTTGTTTATCATAAAACGTCGCTGTAGGCTGTCTAAGAATTAAGTTGTAGAATTTGCAAGCACAGTGGGTTTCTTGTAAAAATGTCACGGTGAAAAAATTTCACGATTCCGCTCTCAAGCTTTAGGCTTTAGGCTTTTTCCAGTTACAACGTTAAGTGAATTAGCTATATATCAATGGAAACTAGCGAGTAAACTAGTATAGGCTGCGTCGGTGTGTAATGAATACAATAACCAATAAAAGGAAA
>WUAP02145056.1:0-11653 GCA_015163945.2 Stichodactyla helianthus | reverse complement strand
GGGCGGGGGGTTCCTGCGTTCCAATTGGGGGAGGTAGGTTAATGTCCACAAAAGTTGAAACATGCAGTGAACCCAACATGGATCTTTACTTCAACTCACCATTATAATATCCAAAGTCTGATCGCAAACTTTCCGTATTTCTGTGTTTTTGTCGTGCATCAGATCGATTAGATACGCAGGTGCCTCTGGTGAGGTATTAAGGTCTAACATACAGTAAAACATATTGTTTAAGCTTTGTTCACACCTAGGGTCGTAACTGCACAGAAAATCCACGCTCCCCTTTCTCCCTTAGTAGGTATAAACAACTAAGGGATCTATGAAATCTTTTTTGAACGTTTAAAATTGTACGTGAGATTGCGATATCAATAAAATCCGATAAACTAGTGATAATGGCAAGCAAATGCTATCTTGAAACTTGACGGAAGGAGGTTTGGAAAGGCAGGTCGGTCGTTTTTAGGGCAACTTCCGATGGGAGTTCAAGGATATGATTAAAAAACTGATTTGTGAAGCAATTTCTTATACAACTTGCAAGTTAGCTGTCTCAGGTCAATAAGAAGGATACGAGTTTGTTTAATGATGACGTCACGAGTAGCTTTATGAAAGATCATCTGGTAGAAGACGTAGACAATTTGTAAAACCACCTCGTCGTCTTCTTGTTTAGCTAAAATGGAACGTTCAATTATGCCATAAGAAAGATGCACATAAATGAAGGTCTGACAATAGTCGATCAAGAACGAATGAACTAACGAATGAATGAAAGAAAAAGAGAGCCATGTGAGGAATTAATGAAGTAAGCAAGCAAGGAAGAAAGGAGGGGAGGAGAGGGAAGGGAAGGGGAAGGGAAGAGAAGGGAAAGGAAGGGAAGGGAAGGAAGACCAAGACGTGTGCCACAAACTAATGAAATAAGTCTTCTCAAGGCAAGTTCCACTGAAAACAGTTTGAAGGTGAAATGAAAGAAGAACTCGTCTGAAGAAGAGACTGCACGTTCCTACCATTGAGTAATTCAATTAATGTCTGTATTATTCCTTCCTTGGCAAGAATGGCAGCGCATTCATCATCCATGGAGACAGTACCGATCAAGATTATTGTTTCTAGAACAATGTCATCTTCAGCAGCTCCTGCCATACATACCAAAAATGACTGTTATTACGAAGAAGATAGAATACTATGAAATACAACATCTGTCAGTAATCTTTCATTTTCGTGTCAAGGCCTCCAACAAAGATAAACAACAGCAGCAGCAGCAGCAACAACGACCACAGTAACAGAAAAAAATTCAAAGCAACAGTAGCAACAACTATAACTACAAAAACGAACAACAAAAGCAACGACGACAGCAACAGCAACAGTAGCAACAACTACAAAAACAACGACAACCGACAACAGCCAAAAGCAACAACAATTATTATAAAAAGAAAGAAAGAAATACATAGAAAAAAGCGACCATCAAACAGTCACGAAGACAAACATACAACGAGAGAATGAGACCTGAGACAAAAAAACCTAAAATATTTATTACAAAACGACGCCTGAAGCTACCACTTTTAAAACTATCTTTAGTTATTACAAAAAGATAAAAACTACTATCAAAAAATGTTTCGCATATTCAGAAGTATGACAAACACAAAAAAGAAAACTAAAATATTTACAAATTGACGCCTGAAGCCACCCCTTTCAAAACTATCTTTAATTATGACAGAAAGATAAAAATTACTATCAAAAGAATGTTTCACATAATTAAAAGTATGAAAAGAAAAACAAGTTATAAACAAAGACTGACTGGTTTTTATCCTTACACTA
Source organism: Stichodactyla helianthus (assembly GCA_015163945.2). Taxonomy (NCBI): domain Eukaryota; kingdom Metazoa; phylum Cnidaria; class Anthozoa; order Actiniaria; family Stichodactylidae; genus Stichodactyla; species Stichodactyla helianthus. Next base: position 9,853 of record WUAP02145056.1, on the reverse strand, counting down.
AGGTTTACCTGGTTGTAGCTTGCTTTTAATGAATGCCAACATTCCATAATCCACCAAAAGCTGTTTGAATTCTAAGTTGTGTATAGTTAAGTTCCCCAGAATGCCTAAAGCCTCCACCACAAACTCTTCATCTTGACATTTGAGAACTGCATTGGCCAAATCCCCAATGAAATCCTGGAAAAGCACACACACAGAGGTGAAGCCGGAAAGAGGACTTTTTATGAGACCGACAAACAAGGTGCATTGTGGTGGTCTAGCTTAAGTACAAACACCACCATACAAGAAATGATGAACAACAGATGCTTGTACCGAAACTAGATCACATTGTATTATGTTCACTATCTCAGAAAAAGCCTGTGAATGAACAAAGCAACAAGAAAAGAAAATCCATCTCACATGTTGATTTTTGCGGAGGGAGGAAAATCAGAGTACCTGGAGAAAAACCGTCGAAGCACAGGAGAGAACCAACAAACAACTCTACTCACATGTGATAACGAGTCTGAGTATCGAACCTCAGACCACAGTGGTGATACTTACGACAAACTGTTCCTTTGTTGAGCCCTCATGCTGTGAAATATTTCTTATCATTTTCAGAAGAAGTGCATCTTGAAACTTAAAAGCTCTTTTCAGAAGAAGCTTGAGACCAGGCCCCTCACAGATCAGCTGGGCATTTCTTTTGTTAGCAGCAAGATTAATACATAATGAAATGAGTTCTAGTTCAATGTTTTCTCCAGGACTCTCCAGCATCATTTTCATTACCTGTGAAACGGAGATTGAATTATATAAAATCATAAAAGTACAGTACAGCATATTTCTCTAATGTTGTTAGTCAACTAAGAGTCAGAGTAAACCATTAACAGATCACCCCGTTGAACCAAGTTTTGTATTGTGTCAGTCTCTTTGCTTGGTCTACTGACCAAGCAACTGTCCAATCTTTAGCCACGGGTCTCTGTAGTATTTCGTACTCATCTTTGCAAATATGTACTATTTACAATATGAGTGGCAATGTTGTATCTGATATACAGCCTCAGGATTTGACTATGATACAGACTATTGACCACGTATTGAGATCTGGGTTAAGGGGGATATTGTTCTAGTAATGAGATCAAAGACAGGAAAGAGTGTTTTATCCGATATCCAAAAACCAAGAAGTGGTTTGAAGATATTAGTTAACGTTATTGAGTTATGTAATAAGATAGGGTATGTTACCGTGGGAATGCAGTCTGTATAAGTAAAGATAGATTTAAATCTATCATCCATGCTGATATGGTACAAGATACACAAAACCACCACACTATGGATATCATTAGCTGTGGACAAACAATACCAGATCCTTTAGTGCTTTCTAAAATACATGTGCATGCTGCAGGTAATATGTGAATGTATGTGTGGAGCAGGCATTCATGCTGCAGGTAATGGGTGAATGTATGGGTGAAGCTGACCAGCATGTGACCTAGTGGTAGAGTATCTGCCTCATGAATGGGAGGTTGTGGATTCGAGCCCCGGCCACACCATACCAAAGACGTTAAAAATGGAACATACTGCCTGCCAGCTTGGTACTCAGTATAAATGGTATGGAGTATGGAAGTTAAACACACGGAGCCACCAGCAGACCGGCCCCCTGCTGTGGCTTTCACTACCTATGTAGCTGTGTGGCCTAGGGCTATGGAAACAGAGATAGGCGCTGCCCTATAATTTGCTTGATGTGGGTAGGACTTTAACTAACTTTATTTCATACTTGACACGGTTTTCTTTGTTATTCATCGGGATGTATCTGTAATGAGGAGTTCATTACAAACTCAACATACCCGAGGCAGGATTGCGAAGCACATCCCAGCAAGAGACCACTTATTTAGCAGTCTATTGGTGAGAACTTGGCTTATTGTCAACCCTGCCCTCCCGGCTCGAAAGTTTGCAAGCCCAAGAGTCATCAGGTGATCTCTTTGCATCCCCTCCTCCGTGTGGGATGAGTAAAAGCATTCACTGTGACGTAATTATCATCTACGCATGCTCTTATTGCTGAGAAAGACAATGAATGTATGAATATGCTAATATTATCGCACTTTTTTCTCTTGAGAATTGCCGTGTTGTGAAAACCTTCTCAAGTATGAAATAAGACACTTAAATACCTTGAACATTGGCAATAAGCCTATACATCCCGAGGGCCATAGGGATGTATAGGCTTATTGCCAACATTCAAGGTATTTGTGTGAATGTGCAGATAGTTATAGGTGGATTTATGTGTGGAGCAGGGATGCATGCTGCAGGTAATGGGTGAATGTATGGGTAAAGCAGGGATGCATGCTGCAGGTAATGGGGGAATGTATGTGTGAAGCAGGGATGCATACTGCAGGTAATGGGTGAATGTATGTGTGAAGCAGGGATGTATGCTGCAGGTAATGGGTGAATATATGTGTGAAGCAGGGATGCACACTGCAGGTAATGGGTGAATGTATGTGTGAAGCAGGGATGCATGCATGCTGCATATAGTTATAGGTGGATTTATGTGTGAAGCAGGGATGCATGCTGCAGGTAATGGGTGAATGTATGTGTGAAGCAGGGATGCATACTGCAGGTAATGGGTGAATGTATGTGTGAAGCAGACTCATGCATGCATGTTGCAGATAATGGATGAACACATACGTGAAGCAGGCAAGCAAGCATGCATGCTGTCAGCAACACAGCAATATGGCAAATCAAATCTGCCTTCAATACTTAATACTTACTAATTAGCTGAGCTAGTTTAGGGACCAGCCCTCAAATCTGCCTTCAATACTTAATACTTACTAATTAGCTGAGCTAGTTTAGGGACCAGCCCTGCTTTGACAGCCTTGTCTCTTAGCCGGGAATCAAATGATAAATTAAGCAGCAGTCGTAAAGTTATATTCAGCAAATCCTACATGTATAATTGAGAACATCATTGTTTAGTGTTTGAATTATATCATTCAGCATATATTCAATAAAATAAAAACAAGTGTCTAAATATTTTTTGTTCAAAATGAATTAAGAAAATTACCTCATTTGCATTTGGAATCAGGTGGTTGAGTTTTTCAATGACGTTGCTCTCAGACTGTTTTGAAAATGATACACAGTAAGATGACTCAGACACCACATTATAAATTATAATAGTTTCTTCATTTCATAAAATAAGAAAGTATGCAGTGGAAGCTATTGATCAATATCTCTTTACTTTAGGTACACTAATATGAAACTGGCTCTAATAAATGAAAGCTCCCTGTTACATACCATTTCATCTTTGTTTTCAGCAAAAATGCTAAGCTTTTTAAGAAATGAGACAACCATGATCAGAAGATCAGTGTTTTCTCTTTCCAGCAACTGAACCAACATGGTCACGATCTTCTTGTTCTTCATTTTCATTTCAACTTTTGCATCTTCAGCAAGATTCAGCAGCAGATATATAATTACTGCAAGGGAATGAAATTCAATAAGTTAAATACTTCTAGTTATGCAATGCTTCTGAGTGGTGTAACATGGAATATTCCACTCATCATGTGTTTTCTATGTGTACTCAAAGTGAGCTTTTGGGTGAGTAACAAGTGGGATATTCCATGGTGTGCCACTAGAAAGCATCATTCTGTGTTTAAGTATTTTATGCCACACCATGATAGTAGAAAATACAAATTCATGATGGAAAAGAAGGGTGGATGCTGACAAATATACAACAGTTTTCCTGCATTCTGATTGGCTGAGTGTATTTTCTGTTGTGTGGTAAACAAAGAAACATGACTGTATAAAAATACTATCATAATGATATTAATGCAGACACGCATACTTAGGTAATTATGAACACATGTACAGGATGTATTGAATGGTATGTAGATTGGCAAAATGTTGAGAAAGAGGAGAGGTCCAGCTTGGTGTGAGCTGCAGCCAAAAAAAAAAAACCTTCAAGAAAAAATTGTGGCACTACAGCTATGGTGCTACTGTCCAAGTCATGTAAACTACACATGTGGCATGAAGACTGTGAGAGAAAGCAAAATGCTTGGTGCATTACTGCAGAAGGGATTTTCTAGTACTTTCTAGAACCTCCTTACTGTGCAACGAGTACTAGTTAGCCAATCAGATAGCAAGGATTCATGTGGCAGATACATTTGCATGTGAACTCACTCAGTCATAAGTCAGAGTACTATGTGTATCTGTCAACTATCTGATTGGCTAATTTGTACATTAAAAAGTACTTGGGCTGGGTCATGTTAGTGTGTGCTGCACAGCAACACAGAGAATCCCATAAAGAATTTTTAACAATTATTCCATGAAATCGAGTCGTACATGAGCTCATAGCCGATGAGGCATGCGTTGCCAGGTCAGCTATTAGCCATGTACAATGAGATTGAGTGGAATAATTGCTTTATTATATCCACATCCACTGTATTGTGAGAAATATAGAATTTTAATGATTTTCAAGTTTAAAAAATGAAATAACGTCGATGAAATGCTCCATCATTTTGTTTACTTCTCTACTCACGGGATATAAGCTAATTATCCTAGTGGTAGAGGAACCAATCAGAGTGCGCGCTTGTTCATATCCAGTTGATGTGGATATAATAATATATATTATAACATGTCATACAATAATATGTACCCTTCTAAGATGTCCACACCCTTTGGAAATTCCAATCCTCCCCATTGGCCTAAATATTTCCTGAGGGCTATATAAGCTGGCTACTAGCTAGTTAACTCTACAGCTAACTTGAATTTAAGTTCATACCTCTTAGAAGTTGTTCTTGCTTCTTGACAAGCCCAAGAAACTTTTTGTAACTTTTTTCATAATCTTTTCTGTTATTGCTTGCAAACTAGTCAAGGGTTAGCTATCTGCTATTTTAGGTGTTCATCTATGTTACAACCTGGACAACTTTTTGCTGCTTCATTTGCTATATACTTTGTACACCTTCAATTTGTTGGCTAATGCATTTTGCTTGTCAGTTTTCTTGGAAATGATTATCAGGTTAACAATAACCAACACAATACCATTCTTACAAATTTCTTGCTTGCTGATAGGCTCTTTATTACCAATAAAAGAAATGCTCTCGCCAATGAGTGTGTGCTCTTTCTGTTGTTTTGATCACAATTGAATAGATTTTATCATTTTTTTTAATTGTGAAAAATGAATGTCTGTTTTTTATGTGTTTTGTTATTGACAAATTGGTCATCACATTGTCAAAGTAGTCTGTGGATCCACTCAGCTATATGCTTTTTGAATTGACACTACTTTGACGATGTCAGATGACACAATTTATCATCAATAAGAGGATAGACAGACACATAAAAAATTAAATCTCAATTTGTTGAAATAAGCCACTTTTATCAGACTTTTATTGGTCGAATGAAAAGATGGTAAGATATAATAAATAGCTACCAAACACCATATGTAATACACAGTAAGCAAAACAAATATAAATCATATATGACACTGTAACAGTGAACAATATTTCTTGAATGCCACAATTTAATAATGGTTTCAAGCCAGAAGCCAGGGTCACCTTAAACAAAATACAGTGAAATGTAATGCATTTTTCTTCTCCAATCTTAAACCTTCTAAAAACTCTTTCAATGGTCAATCAAAGGAGATTTTTGAGAAGACCTTTTAACTGTATTAGAAGGGAATAAAAATGGGATTTATGAAAATAATGAAAAGGATATTGGCCTTTTTCTTCTCCAGTTCTTCAGTCCATGAGTTGTAACGAGCAATCTCACTTTCCATAATCTGCATGCACATGGCACCAACTTTGTAGTGTATGATGATAGAATGGAACTGAGAAAAACTTGAGAAGCAGAAGAAAACATAAACAATATTGGTGGTAAGCTCTGTGCTCTTTTTCCAGTCTTCACGCAAAACTCTTGACAATGCCCCAAGAACAGTCTCTGATGATTTAATATGGAAAAATAATGAGATATTGAAAATCATGAATAAATACCTCTTCTTAACCAAGCATGAGGGCCCTAACATAAGTTATTGACCAAGTTTTTCCCACTGCCGTACGTGTATGTCCCAAGAGGGTAGCATACATGTACAAGCCAAAATATTAAACAATATTTTCTAAAGTGTAATATTAGTAAAGACACTAGCTTGAAAAAGTCTAAAAAGGTCTAAACTGTGTAAAAAGGAGTTGTGTTCAGGGCACAGCCCTAAAAGATACCTGAGATAACTTGGTAAGAGATCCTAAGGATCTCTCTAAAAGTTTTAGATTTTCATCACCTTAAGAGGTACAAAACTACCAATTTTAACCCCTAGAATGTATGAAGAGCATCCCTGCCCCAGACATATAGTTATGCTGACTGTACTTCATCTCACCATTTTGAGCTATTTCCTCAAGGTTATCTGGATTTCTTGATATCTGTAGTATTAATGCAGTGCCTCTGACCTTCTCTGGGATGTCCTCATACAGCAGCTCAATATAGTCATCAATGTCATTGATATTTGCTACCTCATCAATCTAGATTAATATGATAACAACAATTTGATTCCTACTATATTGAGTGATCAAATTTGAATATATTTTTTGTTTCTTCTACATTTTAATGTAGATGAAACAAAAAATATACTTAATAATGAATTTAAAACTTTTATTACTAAAATTCCAAGCTTTCAGGTCATTGTGTGTTGTTTGTATTGTTCTGTGTTTGCTTCCATAGTTACGCATTGGTTGTTATTCTATTGCATAGCTTGAACAGTTAATTTTTTCACACCCCCTCCAATGATCGGTCAATAAGCTTGGGATTTTAGTAATAAAGTAATGTAGAAGAACAAAAAAACCCTCAAATTTAACAAAACCCATGTACACATAAAACAACTTATTTTTCCCCGCTCTAGAAACCTGGTCAGAATCGTGCACACTGATTGGTTGTTAGCCAGTCTGTTTTTTCTCAATACAGAATGGCTCATCCAGACTGCTCACAGTTACATGAGCTTTAAGGATTTCGAACCGGGAAAAGATAAAAACGTTATTAAATGGCTTAGGTCGGTCCGTATTGAGAAAATATTTGCCCTTGGTCTTGAAAACGGATGTGGGCCTGTGGCCTCGGTCCATTTTCAAGACCTCGGGCAAATATTTTCTCAATACGGACCAACCTAAGCCGTTTAATAAAACACATATATATTAAAAATACATTGTAATTTATAGAAGTGTACTTTTTCAAAACAGAAATATGTTGTGATATGGCAATATCACACATCCTGCCATACCTATCATAGACCCTCTTCTAAAGTTGTTGTCAGACAATGGTTTCACTTATAAAATATAACTGTACAATACACTGAATTGCTACTGTTCTGAACTGACTAGCCTTGTGTTCAAGTGCAAACACAATTTAGCATTTTCACATTTTGTATGACAGGCTTAGTCAGTCCAGGACAATAGTTACTCCATTTCAGTTGCCATAAATGCATTTGGTGTATTTAATTAAATTCATGGTGCCAAATTTAGTCGATTGCTCAATATTTTTAACCTCAGTGTCTTCAAAGTCTACTGCTGGTGTTTCCTGTAGAGCTCTTGGTTCCGACTTTTTGCTTCCTATTAAAGGATACAAATAAGAGGGAGTTTCATACATGTATGTGTGTACAAGTTAAGATACAAGTATATGAAGACCCCCACACATTTGCTTGACAAATATAAATTTTCACTGGGTGTCAGTGATTTGCTCTGTCAGCAGATGCCATCTACTTTGTATTAGCATAGCTCTGTGCACTGACTTTCACAGTCAAATAAAGACTTCTCTATATGTTAATAAACTATGTTAAGAGCAATGGAGTGGGCCAAGCTGGGCCTATGGCAGGGATTTGACTTGATGTGCTGTCCTGAGGGCTGGGCGTTTGAGTGGACATTTGCCCAGGTTTGGAAATTTTATAAAGAATTTATCCTACAGGACAGGAATTTGACTGAAGATTTTGAAAAAAATCCCCATTGCTGCTGGCATTACTGCACACCAACTTCACATCGATAGGTGCATAATATGATAAAATAATATAACAGTGCTATACTTGATAAGAAATTTACCTTTATTTTTAGCACTATTTTTTCTGTTTTGTAGATAATATAGCAGCTGTTCAACTTCAGGTAACTTGGTTGGATGAATAAGTTTACATTTTTCAATGATTTCCTTGGCCAGGGCACCAATACTTGTGGTATCGTTGAGACTTTTCAAGCGAATCCTGTCATGAAAATGAAGAAAAACCAGAAATAAATAAATATTAAATATTAAGAATAAGCATTGTTAATTAACAAAGTTAATAAAGGGGAATGGTTATGAAACTCAGCAAACTTCAAGGGGCATGACATGGGCGTTGAGTACTAGGGATTTGACCATACAAAATCTTTTGTTTTACCTTCATTTATATATTTAACACTTATTTACTGGGACCTCGGGAAAGCAGTATGTTTTGTGGTCCCAAGACCGCTGATGTTTCCCAAAGCAGAGCTGAGGGAAACATCAGCTGTCGAGGGACCACAAAACATACTGCTTTCCCGAGGTCCCAGTAAATAAGTGCTTTATTATCATACCAAGTGTCAAAGAGAACAAAAAAATAGAGAAAGAAAAAAAAATTTTTATTAATATACAACTCTAGAATGATGACTGCACGCTAAGGTGGTGGATTCTGGTTTCCGGTTTTGATATTTTTTCAGTCACGTGTCTTCCGGTTTGGTTATTCCCGGTCCACAACATATTATTGCCCTCTCAGACTTGTTGCCAGGGAGACAGTCAAATTTCTTTAAATGTTCACGTGATACACTCTTGACCATTAGAAATTGAGGAAAATTGAACTTTGACACTTGTTATATGATAAATATGTATATTATGCTTGACTGATCTGACCCAAATGTTTTCATGGATAATTGTCCGATATATGTAGGAATATTATGTTTTGTGCACAGTCACAGTTGGAAAAAGTGGACAAAAAGATAGAACAAACATAAACATCTCATAACACAAAAGAAACACAAATAGAGTATATCCATATCACAACAGTTTTTTTCTAAAGAGGACACTATAAATTACAATATAGTTAGGCATAAAATTGTTGTCACGGTATTTATGAGAAAAAGGTCACGATTGAAGTTTATGGTTTCCAAGGCAATAAGGTCGAGACGCCATTTAAATATTCAAAACTAAATAATAAGAAATATAAAATCCAGAAATGCGTTTAACAAATCATTAAAGCAAAAATATATTTCATTATTATTAACAAAATGACCATACAAATAGATGGAGTGTATTTTCGTGGTGTTTCGATGAAAATCTAAGAGTGTTGTTATGTATTTGTACGTACACTTTTTGACATTCCTTCCTTTCGCCAACCATCGGTTCCCCCATCTCACCAAGAATGAGAGCTTCGACTTCATAGTTAACCACGATAGCATTTTCCGTTGGATGAACATCAACAGAACCCCCTTTGACTCTCCTGCAGTAAAGAAAACGTAGAAACCATGAAGCAAAAGCCAAGTGTAGAAATAATTTATCGTTCAGTCAACATTTTGTAGACTCGTTATGCTCAAGTTTTTGCTTTCAAAAACGCATGAGTGATATGTTTAGCTAACCTTTTTAGGAACCTTGCTTCGTTAGCTTGCATTATTGGCCAGGAATTTAGCAAAACTATCTATAATTCAGCTGCAGTGCGATAAAGAAAACATATTCTTACTAAGGCCGCCGCCATATTGGATTTGGTTTGGGGTGCCTCGCACAGCACTCTGGGTAAAAGTTTCAAGTTTCAAGTTTATTTACAGATCTAGGTTGGAATATATATAACGTATAACACGCACCTGCAAATAGCTATTAGCTAATCTGGGCAGGATTAGTGTGAAATATAAATTTAAATTAAAAGGTAACTTAGAGCTTT
>WUAP02145045.1:0-11656 GCA_015163945.2 Stichodactyla helianthus | reverse complement strand
GAACGAACGAACGAACGAACGAACGAACGAACGAACGAACGAACGAACGAACGAACGAACGAACGAACGAACGAACGGAGTGAATGAAAGAATGAAAGAGAGACAGAAAGAAAGAAAGAAATTTATTAGACATGCATGCGTTGGTGCGCCGTGGCCACCCATCCTGGTATTGACCCAACCCTACCGGACTTGACATGCTATCTTGGAAGCTAATTTTTTTCCAACAGGGCCACGAATTCAGGGCGGAATTTGCATAATCATGATATTGAAAACAATATATCAGTATAAACCAGAGACGTGGATAGCAGATAGTGCAAGGTTTTAGCGGTGAAACAGTCTGGGGGCCGGCTTTCCTTTTCCCTGATGCTGCGGGCAAGAACTCTTTGTGGGCGACACCACGTTACCAGAACGACAGAAGGGCACTTAATCCCCCGTCAGGTCCGAGGAGTCCATACTGCGCCTCAGCTCTGCAGATGTCTGCGAAAATCTTGGTAAAACGCGAGGAAAACGTTTTTTTTTTTTTTTTTTTTTTTTTTTGCTTTTGCTTTTACTTTTGTTTTTGCTTTTCACTACTAGAAGACCGGTGGTAGGCGGCAGCCAATCACAATGCAAGATTTGTGATAGTCCGCTGTTTATAGTAATACAAACTAGACGACTGAGAGCTTTGGGAAATGGCATATGTCGAAGTTCTAAATGCTTGCTGTATAATCTGTCTGATGAACTACTAAATGGTACACAGCGATTATAATATTGCATGAAGGATAAGTCTGAAGTGGAGCAACTGAGGAGGCTCATAAAATGATTACTAAATATAGCGAAACCGCGAGACGAGATAAAAAATACCAAATCAACTCTGGCCCGTAAATTTAATACCAAAAAAAACGGCAGTTGCCATTCCTTGAAATTTTTATCGCATTATTTTGCGTTATGAGATTACTGAACTTTCGCTTCGGAACGGGAGGGAAGTTAGCTTATTTGTTTTACTGTAAAAATAGGCTGTGATATAAACAAATACAGTGTACTGAAAACACTACTAGACTTTAGTTACAAGCAAATTGAAATAAGGCCCAGTTCAGACGTCGAACTTTTGTCGCGTCGAATGGAATAATTGCCTTTGAGGTTGAGCGCTGTTTTTCGTTGAATCTGGTAGAATTATATATACCAAACTTTACCCATGCTGTCACCTGGTGCTAAGTAATAGAGCTGATGTCTTATATAGTAGTTCTCGGCGTTTTCTTAGCCGTTGTTCTTAACGGGCAATTAGATTCGACGCGGCGAAACTTCGACGTCTGAACCGGGCCTAAATCCCAGAAAACAAACATACCGCTGAGAATAAATTAAAAACCATTAAAGACTCAAAAGGGCATGTTCTGTTTCCTACAAAAAAGCTCAGTTTAGAACTGTGTGGGGTTGTTCTCAATTAAGCAGTAAGCAAGGTCGATTGATGGAAAAATTAGTGGGAAAAGACGCCAATCCCTGCTGAGTTAGATAAAACAAGAGGAGAACCATAAAAATGACTACACTTGATTTAAAGTTAAGTTTTAATTGTTTATTTCATGTTGCTAGAGAATATTTACGCAGTTCAATTAGCCTTTTATACGTCTTTGGGCACTTTATTTGTTAAGTTATGTGTGTGTGTGTGACTTGCGCTTGATTTTTTTCTGATTCCAAATGAAATACGACTGACCAAGAGATTCAGCTTTTTATCAGCAATAGGTAGCCTTGTAGCTCATCACCCGGGACGAAGGTTGAGCCAAGACATCTGCGTGAGCTATTGTTTTTGTTTCCGTTTTTGCATCATTCGGTGAACGGCGCATAGAGTTGTCCCTTTTGAAAGATGATCTAAAGTTATCGCCTGATTTCTTGCGGCAGATCTTCAGAAATCCAGATCTAAAGTCCGGGCTAAAGAGCGCAAAAATGACAGGATTGGTAACGCAGTTGGCATAAGTAAAAAGCCAACATATAATCACTATTTTCCCAAAGGAACTGCTTTTGTGGCCTCCACCAAAGTCTGACCACCACCAAACGACTTGATTGGGGAGCATAAAAATGGCAAAGACTATCACGACTGTTATGAACATTTTCGTGGCTCGAATATTCGCATTAGTGCGTTCCTGGATGAGCGATCTGTTCCGAAAACTAACCGATCGTAACAAGGGCCGGGGTCTTTTTGTCGAACCTTTCCAAATCATCCTTGAATCATTGTTGTTAATTTGAGCTGTTTTGAGCGGATTTTGCGACCTCATTTTTTGCGTCCTCCCAGATGAGTGGTACAGATTGACCAAAGCTAAGGAATACACGACGGCCATGAAGAATAATGGTAAGGCGTACTGTACAAGAAAAAGACATCCAGTATACGCTTGTCGGTATGCAAAGTTCCCCCAAACCTCTCGACACTGTTCGCCGTCCAGCCGAAGAACGTAACTATATGGAACAACACAGAGAACAGAGAATACGTGTAGCCCCGCTATGAAGTATAAAATCTGCCTTGATGTCAAACGTGTTTTGTAAGGGTGCATGATGATTCTGTAACGGTCCAAAGAGATGACCGCTAGGTTCAAAGCAGAGGAAGTGACCGTGAAGGTCGCTGCTGGATAGATGAACTTACACATGAAACCTCTGTAAAACCACTTGTAATTGTTTTCCTCCAATGCGAAGTCAAACGGTATGCTAAAAATTGGAGTTAAAAAGTCACAGACGGCAAGATTCAAGATTAAGTAGTTCGTACCTGTTCTCATTCTGCGCGTGGAGCAGATGATATAGATTAACATCCCGTTACCAACAATACTCGATACGAGTATCAAGAAGTAAAATGTGATTTTAGCAATCTTGAATACACTTGAATTGCTCGCATCTGTTGGCTGGCTTGCGTTAATCAAAGTTGTCGATGCTAGGCCACTTGGGAGTGTAGTAGGACGATTCGCGCTCATTGCCTCAGTCAATTCACTACCACAGCGCAATAAAATGAAACAAAAAGCGAATGAATTGTTCAGCGTAGAAGAGACAGCCCGCTTCGCTCGTTACGTATTCAAACTTCTCTGATTATTCAAGGCCTTCTATGTTTGTGCGAGATAAAGGAAACCCTACTGAGTTGTATTCAAGCACTCATCAAGTTGTAATGATGAATAATTGAAAGGGCATCTATCGACTGCAGTCTGTAGATAATAGTGCCAAGCCATATGCATGTGGTGAGTTTTCTCTTCACGAAACGCAGAGAATATCAATATTTTTTTTTTCTTGAATACCAATAAATATAAACATTTATCTGCAAATATTTCCCGAGACAATCCGCCCTTTGGACATCCGTTCATGGACTTTTTTAATAAAATAAAATAAAAATGCTGTTGTTTTAATGACATGAATATTCAAAACGGTAAAACTATCAGGAAGACGCATTTCCCTTCAAGTTACACTATTTCCTTAGTAGAAAGGAAGAAACAACATGATAAGGGCCGTTTCTATTAATTCTAGGATTACTGACATGAGACAAAATAACAAGAGCCCTCGCTTTTAAATTATTTTTGAATATTAAAGGTAAGAAAAATATATAAACGTGGGATCTATAATTCAGTGCCCACTGACAAAAATCAATATCGTTTTTCATTAAACTCGCTATAAACGGATTAAGCAAAGTTTTCTGACCGACAGACTCATCTTTAATTTAGTTCTAAACTTCTAGCAGCAAAAACCAAGTCCAGACAGTAGAAAAGCAAATATTTGCGTATTCGGATGCCCCAACATCTGCTTCTCCTTGGTTTTTAACAGTCGTCAGAATTAAATTTTGTTTATTCAAATCTCGAAATATTATCTCGACGATCAGCGGAACAACGTAGAAGCAAACTAATTAATGAAAACTGAAGTAGTCATCGATGGAGTCGGTTAATGAGTCAATAGACTTCTTTACTTTGGGCGCAATGTTTTCCCATTTTAGATCACGTGTCATCCTATTGGGTTTTATTCCTTTTGATTCACCGAAACGCTTGAAACGATACGTTTATATGTATGAACCTCAAACAAAGAATCTTATTCCCAAGTGGATGACACGAGGTCTGAAAAGGGAAAACATTACGCCTAAAGTAAAGAGGTATATTTTAAACCAACTGACTTGATTGCGCATGCGCTACAGATCACTAAATTGAAGAACCTGGCTTAAAGAACGACGTGCAGTAATATAATTCTTGCGTGCGTCATTAAAACTTTTTATAGCTACAGCGAAAAATTGTTGTGTCTTTGATAGTCCCTGGTTATTAAAACTACTGTGGAATCGTTGCGAACACCGCATCCATTTACCTGTCATAAAATTTATGTATCTGTCGTAAAAGTTTTTGATGTTACCGCCAGCGTTTAAGAAGTCAACTTATAGGACATGTTGTACATGGTCGTTAAGCGGTGGTTATATTATATAGAAGTTTGATGGATGGTTGATGGATGGTGATGGTTCAATTGATGGATGGTGATATTAAAATGGTAATGCTTGACGGAGGAATGATGGTTGATGGATGGATGCTTGATGGATGGATGGTGATGCTTGATGGATGGTGATGCTTGATTGATGGATGGTGATGGGTGGTTGATGGATGGTGATGCTTGATTGATGGATGGTGATGCTTGATTGATGGATGGTGATGGGTGGTTGATGGATGGTGATGCTTGATTGATGGATGGTGATGGGTGGTTGATGGATGGTGATGGTTCATTGATGGATGGTGATGGTTCATTGATGGATGATGATGCTTGATGGATGGGTGGTAATGGTTGGTGACTTTTTAGTTTAAGCTTAACTAAACTCGGTTTTTATTTTTCATTCATTTTCTGTGGTCTTATATTTTTTTGTAGTTGCCATTTGCCAATTAAAAAACGATATTACATATAGCGCTTAAAATGGAAAATTTCCTATATTAGTCTTTTAAAGTCTACCGCAGCTACTCCACTTAGATAACACACTATTTAAAAAAATCCTCTTAATGTTAATAGTTGCTCTCTCTTTTAAAAGTGTTTGACTTTAATTATAGGCTTTTAATCTTTCTTACAGGATTTTATCAGTTTTAATTTTAGTCATTTCAAGTCTGTTCGTACAAATTGGTCGCGGTGTTTCATATCTAAATTATCCTGCTAGCAGAAGCTTTTTTTCTACCCTCCTCCAACAATATGGAGGGGGAGAAAAATGGCAGGGTATATCTAAATCCACGACGTCTTGTACGTCACCCTTCACTGTCATCTGGTTAATGGGGCTTTTCTTGTGCGAATGCTTCGAGTGAACAACTGCGTGTAGACTTCATTCAGTTTAGGTCTTTCAATTGTTCATTGATATTCGCTCTGGGAACTTGTGTGTGTGTGTGTGTGTTACTTTTCGAGAGAAAAATCCATGCAACGCAGCAACAGCAGCGTCTCACAATAAGTGTTTTTCGGCGGCTGTGAAAAACGATATTCGATCTGCGAGAGAGAGAGCTATCTATGCTAAAGTCAACTAATCTAAGTCTCCAGTGTGTATGTATCAAATTTATGCGCAGAGACCAATAAACGACGTTAAAACATCAGAGCAGAACAATGGACAGCTACTTCCTACATTTCTTTTTCCAAACTGAAAGTAACTTGAATCCGAATAGACCTTTTTCGAATTCGCCGAATACGGCTGTGTTTCCTGATTACAGACTCATTTCTTCAGGGTTAGCCTCATTTCAGTGTCAAAGTATTCACATAAATAATAAAGATAAATTGAAGAATGCACGACTTTAACAATACAAACACTTTGAAATTCCACGGACCTTCACTGAAACGCGTGAATATTCTACACAAAAACGAGGCTAACACTGCATAACGGAGAACTCGAAACTGGAGAATGTGCGAGAAAATCTTCAAACATTATTTTTAAAGCTTCTTTATTGCTCTCTACCTTACGAAGCATTAAATCAGAGATACATCCCGATGAATAACAGAGAAAACCGTGTCAAGTATGCAATAAATGCAGATATAAAACTTTGAAAAACTGTGAAGTGTTCACGGTTCGAGTGTCCGCACAGCAACGTGAAAGAGAAAGAAAGAGACGACTCCATAACTAATCTCAGATTATAACGTCAGCCGGAGAAAAAAAGTTAAAATAACCTGTAAAATGATTTTTAAAGGAAGACTTTCAAGGTAGATTTGAATATCCGCCCGCATATAATGCAACGGATCAAAAAGAACTAGTCATATTAAAACCAAAATGGCCATCTCTCATACTCACGGGAAGACAGATGTGTTTATCGCGGTAATTTTTCTTGTCATTTACTTTGTTAACAAGCGCAACGAAACCTTAGGAATTGCTGTTTTAACCAGAAAGAATAGAAATATTAATCCTCTTACTAATTCAGGACTATTCTTAGTTAAAAAGCTTAGATTAATATAGAAAAGTAGAATTTATTTCCATTCTGTTGTTGTTTGATTATTCCCAAACTGTAGGTCAAAATACAAACCCCGTCCCAACAAAAATTGGTTCAACCAAGGAAACAAAGCAACTAGGCTATAAGAAAAACACTGGTCTTTCATTAAAATGCAGAAAAAATATCTACAGGTAAGATAACTTCTACTTTACAACGCCGCGTGTGGTCAAATGGACACGTTTTGATATAAAAGAAGCTATAAAATGCATTTGGATTTTTGCGTATGTAATGAGATTCGCTTCCGGTTCTAATTCCCGAGCCTGCGTTCCTTCTGGTCTCCGCAAAGAAACGGAGGAAAGTCAACTCGAGGCTAACCTCAGTGGTATAGTAGGGGCAGTACGACCCGGATTTTTGGATTTTTCCTGTTAAAAAAATCCAAAACAGCGTTCTAATTTCAGTTTTAAAACCCTTGGGAAGTTGTTAGAACGCAAATGCAGGTAATTTTTGCTCAAAATGAGTTCTTCATTTCGAAAACATTCGAAAACTGAAAGCGCACCAATTTCCAGAAACAAGAAGCACATCTTCATTTTAGAGAGAGAGAGAGAGAGAGAAAGAAAGAGATTTACTCTTGTAAAACCTATATGGGTTTCCTGTGTTGCTGACGCAAGCGGTTTTCCGCTTTAGTGGCGCGCGAGCTCAGTGATAAACAAAGATGGGTGTATGACAGTTGCAATATTACTTGTAATTATTTAATTGAAATGTAAATAAAGTATTCTTCTTCTGCCGCCATCTTGGATTTTTATCTGAGCCCACACTATCTTTTACTGGAAATCCGCATTCGTCAGCAACACAGGAAGACCAATTCGCGTAATATCACTACGGGGAAACCCAATTCTGCTGTGCTCCCTTGGGTTGATAACTATTTTCTGACATTTCTCTATTTTTCAGTCCCCCACTTTGTTTTCCACAGGAATCCCATACAGAGAAAAGCACAACGGTTTCCTGAGGTTACGCTTCTTCAGCGCTTTCTTCATCACTCCCGCTTTCTGTCGCCGGTTCCTGCTCTGTAGTTTGATCTTCTGTGTTTAAACTTTTCTCGTGGAGTATCACATACTCACGTGAACTGAATCCAAACTTGAGTACGTCCTGAGGAAAACGAATCAAAACCGATGTTAGGGACTGGTCAGAAAGTAAGGGGGGGGGGGGGTATTCAATTATCGAAGGACCAAAATATGGTGACCTCCAACCCAATGTAATTTCTAAACATTATAATCCAAACCCAATGAGGGGCTTATTTTTTTCATGATCGACCCCATATTTGAGGCTCAAAAAGTGACCCACCCCGTTTTTCATTGGCCACCCACAAAGACCATTTTAAATTCATTAGAAAATCAGCAACCCAATTATTTGCAAATGCCTTTTTACTGGTTCAAAAAGGAAGCCAGTTTGCGAAATGCTGTGCCACCCATTTCCCAATCAAAGAGGGGTTTTCGTTGGAAACGTACAGTACTGTCTCACAGTATGTACACGGTACGGTATGCAGTAACACTGCAATGGCTTCCCATTGTTTTCCCAAGGATCATCCAATCACAACCCGTAGTTACGGGTAAATTACGGTGCTGCTACGGTACGATTACGAATTTGCGCTTTTCATACGATGTACGAATTTGTGGTTTTCGTATAAGTGGGAAACGTACGGAACTGACTTACAACACGTACACGGTACGGTATGCAGTAACACTGAAATAGACCTGATGATCAAGAAACAATGGTTTCAAGTCGAGGTTGGCCTTGATAAATAAAAGAATCAAGTTCAGTCTCGACTTGAAACCATTGTTTCGTGATCATCCAAGCGAATTCGGGAAAGGTCTATTCCCATTGTTTTCTGGTGAATCCTCCAATCACAGCGTGTAGTTACCGTTAAAATAAAGTACGAGCACTGCTACGATACGGCTACGAATTCGCGTTACCCACTCATAAGAAATCAGCTCTAGAATGGTTTCCGTATGAGTGGACGAACACAGTACAGTATGCAGTAACACAGAAATAACTTCCCATTGTTTTCGTGTGAATCATCCAGACACAACGCGCAGTTACGGCTACGGTAAAGTATGGTACGGCTAAGAATTCCCCTTACCGTTTCCCACTCATACGAAATCTACTCTATACAAGTAACGACTGATTTAAGGGTGACAATCAATCATTTCCTACCCGTTCTTTCAGTTCGTAATATCTTCGGGGTTCGATCTTCTGGTTATTTAGGAATGTACCATTAGCCGATTCAAGATCGATGATATACGGCCTGAAACAAACACATCAGGAATCGAGTACAAGAAGATGTAATAGTGATACTAAGAGCCCTTTTTACTAACGACGCTTTAAAGGGAGCTTGCATTTATTATTTCCTATCTTCCTACCTACGAAATCTGCTCTAAAATTGACTACTTACTTAATTTTCCGTCCTGTAGTTCCATCTGGTCTCTCGTAGTCAACAAGCCTGTACTGTAGTACTGCATGTTGCTTAGAACACGACGGGTGGTCGATTGGAATATCAGCTATCTAAAACAGCCCACCATAATAACATCAGCGCAAGCTTTTTCAAAGCTTTAATATAATATATGGTGCAACTTCTTAGAAGAGTGTAAAGTGTACGGCACTGTGTTATTTCAAAGGCTTCGATTTTTTGATTGGCTGGTGTGCGTTTTCGTGTATTTCGATTGGTTTATTATAGAAGCCATTAGAGTGTCACAGTTCTGCAGTAGCGCATGTATCGCGCATGCTCATCATTCATCATGGACCACGGAGCGAGTTTTAGATTTGGGGTTTGGGGGTACCTAAAATTTCTACTTTGCGAATGACTGAGAAAATAGATTTTAGTACTAAAAATTCCTTCTGTATGAAAAATTCGAAATTTGATTTTCGGTTGTCGTTTAGCCACACAAACTCATTTGCAACATCGAGTAGTTGAAGTGAATCAATTCAAAATGGCGGCAAAATTATTGTGGGGTATAGCCCCAGCTCCCCCCCCCCCCCCCCCCCCCCCCCCCCCCCCCCCGCCCCCCCCCCCCCTCTCTTCCTAACAAAACAAGACATCATGTTTCTTTACTAAAAAAAAAGGGAGCCACAAATGTTGGTGTGTGGCCCCCCCCCCCCCCCCCCCCCCCCCCCCCCCAAGCTCCGAGGTCCCTGTTCATATACCAGTTCTATTATAAAGCAAATGAAATTTTGCGTTATTTGAACAAAAAAAGCATTTATGTATCTGCAGACTTACATGTCTTTGTCTTCCTAACAGATACGCACTCTGTCTGTGGATGTACAGGACAGCTGTAAAATAAAAAACAACAGAATTTATCCGCCAACAGTTCAGATGCCATAGTAAAACCACTATCCCCAAGAAGTTCAAAATACATGGTGGCCATGGTGGTGGTGGCACAGACCAAAGACTCTAAATATAAATCTTTTGTCAAAGACCACCAACATGACTACGATGACGTAACCTTCAAACGAAGAATAAAGCTTTTAAGTGTGACGTCACTTATATGAAAAAGCGACTTCCGGGTCCAAAATAAAATGCACTTATGTGAAGATTTTTCTTCCTTTTTTCTTCATTAAACTGTGTAAAAGTACATTTGTGCTGTGTGACTGCACGTTTATCATTTTTCTTCGTTTTTTTTCTCCAGCCCAACCCTCAGGCATAAATAATGAACAGTCCCTTAACAAAATTGTCACAGATTAAGCTTGTTGCATTGCTTGAATACAATAACCAATAAAAGGAAATCTGTAACACCTGAAAAAAAGAGAATTATAATTACCTTTACTGACGTTTTGAGCTTTCGCCCTTCGTCGGAGTAAAAAGAGCATTGAGCATTGCTTGAATAATTATGCTTTCACCCTGATGAAGATCTGCTCTTCATTACATAAACCTTGCAAGTATTATGCGTTGGCTCCCTGTGGTGCAATAAATACTTACGAAGTCCTTCATCTCCTTTAAAAGGATATAGTCGCCATCTTGTTTTTGGTTTCCTGCCTTCAGGTGGTTCATTATATTTTATAACAACACCCTTAAAAAGAAAAATAAAGTTTTTAAAGATTGAAAAAGGATGATAAATAAACCATAAGAAGCTCAGAAAAAATCTGAGCCCCAGATGGGAATCGAAAGTTTAAAAGTTTTGTCATGGAAATTAAGGTCATCATTTTATAATTCCTTTTTAGACAGGGCTTGGAATAGAAAATAAAAATGACCAGACAGTTTTTTTTTATTTTTGGCAGGACAAATAATTTTGGTGGAACAAAATCTCCCCCGACATTTTATTTTCCATTTGGCAATTCAAAATTGTTTTCACCTGACAGTAGTAAAACTTGACCTGCATTTTGGCCATTGACAAGCCACTATTTTGAGTGCTGTTAGAAATACTACATTTTAAGCTTGGGCAGTCCAAGCTACAGTACATTAAGAATTATGTTCATTTTATCAGAGATGGCATAGTGGACAGCCAGATCACTCTTAGGCATTGACCAATAGAGTGGATTTCACATGAGGGAAATATGGCAAATTTTTTGCCATAGCATAATCCAGGGCTCAAAATAACAGTCAATCAACAGACAATGTCTGGTCAAAATTGGCACTTGTCCAGCCAAACACCTCTTAGGTCAGTCTTCTTGACCAGCCAGAAAGGAAGTACAGTATGCCTGAGCTAAATCAATGTGGTCAGTCATCACATCCAGCCACTGAGCTGGGTTAATTTATTTTGAGCCCTGTAGTTCTACTGCATTTAAGGATGCTTGAAATGGTTTTTGAAATGGCATACACTAACAAAAATGGCCTGAAAGAATTTCATCTGGCTAATGTATAACAAGAAGTAGACCTAAAAGACCAAAGACCATAAAGTGAAGATAAGAATGAAATTGAAAATATGACGTTGCTATGACAATGATAGAACACTTCAAATGTATGCACAATTTTTCATTCAAAAAATCATAACTTAAGAACAGCATGGTAAAAAATCATTTAAAATGGTCTTATTTTAACTTCATGATCCAATCTTTGATTTGAAAGAAAAATAAAAAATTTTGTAAGAGGAAATTCTTAAAAATCAATGAAGTTTATTTTAGGATGTTCCCTCTTATAGAATTTTTAATTTTTTTCTTAGCACTTACTAGCCCTAAAATAAAAACCACATACAAAGTTTAAAGAAATTTTACCATCCTGTTTTTAAGTTATTTAAGTAATATATAAAGTATGAGCGGGAGACCTTTATGGGCATTTAAAATGGCGAGCCGTAGGCGAGCCATTTTAT
>WUAP02145034.1:0-11656 GCA_015163945.2 Stichodactyla helianthus | reverse complement strand
TGAGGCTAACCCTGTAGAAATGAGTCTGTAATCAAGAAACACAGCGGTATTCGGCGAATTCGAAAAAGGTCTATTGTCACCACACGCCATGTTACACGAGAACAATTTTTCGTTTTTGCGAATCGTCTCGTGCAACACCATCTTAAACCTCTAGATTTCAGAGAGATTTTTGGATTTTATTGCCGATTCTTCAAACGTATTCTTAGGATGCATAACATCCATCCAAACCATGTATAATTTTTAGCAATCAACATTTGTCTTGATGCCGTAACCCGATAAAATGTTTTGGCTTGTCGGACGTAGCAACAGTAACCATGGAGCAGTGGAACTATGAATACCATATTTGGGGTTATGACGTCAGAGTCGCGCTAGTTGCTAGGTTACGAACCTGGTTCTGTCTTGATGGTTACTATGCCAACAGGACTGTCAGTAACCATCATGTCTGGTTCTGTTTTTCGTCTTTTTCTTCTCGGTTCTGTTTCACTGTAATATAACAACGATAAAAATTTAAAATCAAAATAGTTTCAAGAAGCATTTTAGAACTTGTGCATTTCAATTCCCATTTCAGACCACGTGTCATTCCCTCGAGTTTTTATTTCTTTGTTTAATGGTAACGCTTGAAAAGAACGTTAATATGGATGTACCTCAAACAAACAATCTTATTCCCAAGAGTCACGTGTCATTCCCTTGGGTTTTATTTCTTTGTTTAATGGTAACGCTTGAGAAGATACATTAATATGGATGTACCTCAAACAAAGAATCTTATTCCCAAGAGTCACGTGTCATTCCCTTGGGTTTTATTTCTTTGTTTGATGGTAACGCTTGACACAAACAAAGATTCTCATTCCCAAGAGAATGACACGTTGTCTGAAATGGGAAAACATTACGCCTAAAGTAAAGAGGACTATGAAAAAATGTTGTATAACCCACTTTTTGTCATAATTTCTATTTACCCTGCTGTATTGTGAGCCAGAAATCCAGAAGAAGCGTTAGAAGGATCTCTCAGCCCGTTACTCAGCAACGGCTGCTGACTTAGAAGACTAGAAAATTTCGAGGTATCTATCGTGCTGTCCGCTACCATGTGACCTGTAACCAAAAAGTCACCAAAAAGAATTGAGAATGTCCAACATTTTACATAGCTGTCAAATATTGATAGTTCGCAACCCAACATCTTTTTATTATTTTATTATTACTGTATTGTTACGGTTTGCCAACCCATAATACTTGCTTTACCTGTCAATTAGCTATCACTATATTTCCTCACATCGAATCATATTCGTCGGATAACATACTTTAGTAGACGGGAAGAACTTTGAAGTTTGATGTTGCGACAGAACATCGCCACTGGATGTTCACGGGTAGACCGCGCACAGATAGCCTGCGTTGCATCTGAACAAACTATTTGATGAACACAAACTGAGAGCAGACTTTTTTCCCCTGGCTGGTACGAATTCTTGCATATGTTCTGTTCTCATGAACAACGACCATATGGGCCAAAATTTCATTGCTTTGAAGTAATACGGCACACGAAGCCCCATGTTAAGCACCCGCCTGACTCACGCACCTAGTCCTATATTCAATATTTACAACACACAACACTCAACTCACATGTTGATTTTTACGTAGGGAGGAAAACCGGAGAACCTGGAGGAAAACCCTCGTGGCAATGGAGAGAACAACACATCTAACAAACTCTACTCACATGTGGCATCGGTAGGGGCCGGTTGTTCAAAGCTCGATTAGTGCTAATCCTGGGTTAACTCTTAATAAAACCTATAGAGTTAACCCAGGATTAGAATTATTCAGGTTTTGAACAACCGGGTCCAGGGATCGAACCAGTAACCCGACCCACTGGACTCACAGCGATGAGAGGTGACGCAATAACAGCGCATGCTATCCATGTCACTAGAAACATTCCCAAGAGGATTAAAAGACAAAGGTATGGCGGCACTGCTGGTTGTACAGACAAAAGGAGCTAATGAGAAATATTTTGTTAAATACCACCAACATGGCAGTCAACGTAGCGTGCAAACTTAGAATTCTCCAGTTTCAAGTTCTCTGATATGTAGGGTTAGCCTCGTTTTAGTGTAGAATATTCACGTGTTTTAGTGAAGGTCCGTGGAATTTCAAAGTGTTTGTATTGTTGAAGTTGTTTATCCTTCGTTTTATCGTTGGTATTTATGAATATTTTGACACTGAAACGAGGCTGACCCTGCAAAAACGAGTCTTTTAATCTAGACGTACAGCGGTAGTTATGTCATACCTCGGTCGTCCATTGGAGAGTTAGATTCTACTGAGAGGGGTGGGGTGAGGGCGATTGGTTCGGGCTGCAGAGGCAGACGTGGAATATCTATTGGACTGTAATGAATAGAACAGTAGAATATTAATCCATAAATCTTTATCAGGGGGCAGATCCAAGGAGGATGCATGGTTTAGTGTTTTATATGACACTAGTATAGAATGTAACAAAATAAGCGTTTCGTTCCAGAATGAAAACCGGGATGAACTCATTCCAGAATGACTTGTTCCGGAATGAAATTTTGATCTGGTATCATGTAAAGGAATAGAAAGAAATAGATGGCGACCAGAATGAACTCGTTCCGGAACGAAATTCATTGCGGTACAATGTAAACTGCCTCCTTAAGACTCGCTCTCGCATTGGTTATTCAACTTCACGACAATATATTAAGCATAATCCCACAATAATACAAAATAAATGAACAAATAAGCAAACAAACAAACAAAAAAATACTTAACAAATTACTTAATTACCTTATTTAAGTGCCTAGTCGTTCTAGCGCTTTCGCACTAATTGGGGGCACTATCACTCACACACACTACCACTACATTATCTGTTTTAAGCATACAACTCTCAGCTCACATGTTGATCTTTATGGAGCAAGGACTACCGGAGAACCCGGAGAAAAAACCCTCGTGGCAAGGAAGAGAACACTACTTACTCTTGTCTGTTATGCAACATGGCTGTCTCGTACTTTGGCCCTATTTTAAAGAAATATCAGAAAGTAAATAATGAAATGGGCTTCCCATAAGAATGATTATCGTACGAGTGGGAAACGTACGGTACTGACTTACAGCACGTACACAGTACGGTACGCAGTAAAAATGAAAAGGGCTTCCCTAAGAATGGTTATCGTATGAGTGGGAAACGTACGGTACTGACTTACAGCACATACACGGTACGGTATGTAGCATGTTTCATAGCAAATTCATAGGGAGGGAAATGCACAGATACACAAGTCACGTGACGTATGACGTACCGGTGTAGAACATGACGTCATTCCCTTCATTATTGACGTAACCAGAGTTGACGTGTGATGAATCTTGTTGGTCCATGGTGAACATCATGTTGCTACTCTCTTCAAGAAACCTGTTTCGTTATAACATAATACTTAATGCTACTGAATATGACGTAATGTTTTCCCATTTCAAACCCCTTGGGAATAAGATCCTTTATTGGACGTATATTTATATTAATGTGTCTTCTTAAGCACTACTATTAAACAAAGAAATGAAACTCAGGGGAATGACACGTGCTTTGAAATGGGAAAACATTGTTCACAAGCTGAAAAGAGTGTTTTCGGCCATTCCCAAGAGGATCAAAAGACAAAGGCATGGCGGCCATGTTGGTGGTCCAGACAAAAGGACCTAATAAAAAATGTTTTGTTAGACACGCGATGACCTCTCGTGAAAACACTCTTTATAAACAATAGAAAAGACCTTTTCCGATTCGCTTGGATGATCACGAAACAATGGTTTCAAGTCGAGTTTGGCCTTGATAAACAAAAGAATCAAGTTCAGTCTTAAATTGAAACCATTGTTTCGTGATCATCCAAGCGAATTCGGGAAAGGTCAATTTAAATGTTCTAATCTTTTCCGATCACGCATACGTATAGTCTCCTTCGCAGCCGTTCTTAGTGTCGGTCTAAAATCCCTCTAAGAACGGCTGCGAAGGAGACTAGCATACGTAGAACAAACTGTATTTCTGTTCTAAACGTCAATTAACAGCAATATTGATTTTTCAACACTAACAATCTACACCTACTGACCTTTGACATTCCAAAAATCGTTCAAGTTTCATGAATATAATATTCATAGTAAGTACATCCTTAACAACTTACTCTCCGTAAGTTGAAAAGTCCTCTCAAAAAAGGTGTTGAGGAGAACGGGAACCGAGATATCAAGAAAATGTGGCTTAACGTTTTTAGTTACACCTATATCTCAGCCTTTTGCTAAAACAATAGCAATCTTTAATCTTCTAAAGACAAAGGAGTGTTTGACTCGTTTTCTTATCTTGATCTAACATCGTCTTTCGCAATTAATTTCGCTTTATTAATCTAATAAAATTTTGTCTGGCTGGTGAAAATTATCTATGTTTTTTTTCGATCTTTGAGTCCTCGACCATGCTACCATCTTTAAAATAGAAGTTATGTTATCTTTCTGGCTTTACCTTGAGATAAATTTAATTCAACTCTTGTTAGTTTGGATTCAAATCTTTGAAATCTTTTTATTCGTCATTGCGTGTTTGAACATACCATTTTTATAGTTCGTCTTTTACCTGTCAAGTGTGGTTAACCCCGACTAGAGAAGTAAAAAACGTATATAATGGATATGGATAGATTGGATGGATAGATGAATTAATCCATAATCTCATATGGAACCAAAAGCTGACGAAAAATCAAAACTCCAAGCATTCCAATCCAGATTTTCAAATTTGTATACGTCTATTAGACATTGATCAAAGTTCAATCCTGTCGCTATAGAAACGACTTAAAGATTACATTATATCTACAGTTTCAGCAAGAGTTGTTCAAAGTAGATGGACACTCAAATCGGAAATGCTTTGAATTTTTGCATCTGGCTTTGTTTTGATAGAGGAAGAGATTTTCCACTCTTAAAATAACTTGACAGCGCATCACATGAGTTTGTTTTGAAACAAGAAATATCGGCCACCAAAACAAAATAGACCAACTTACAAATCTGTCTGGTAGTTTAGTCTTAATCTTAAAAAAAGCAGAATATCTATAAATAGGAACTGTGAATATAGAACAAAATTTAAACTTTTGATCTAAATTTTATTATTATTATTATTATTATTATTATTATTATCATTATTATTATTATTATTCCTGATTTTATAAAATTTTGATCTTTCTTTGTGTCTCTTAATCATTTGCCATCGTGTGTTATTTTGCATATCTTCTATTCGTAGATTGATTTACAATTGTAAACGTAAAAACAATGAAATAAAGTTTCCATTATTATCATTATTATTATTATTATTATTATTATTGATCACGTGCTCCTTATTAGTATCATCTTTTTGGTTAACGAAAAATACTTAAGAAGTTCGTCCAATAATGTTTTTGAATTGCTTGCAATCGTGAGGTGCCCGAGTGAGGTGCACGATTATGCCCTCCAAATCAGCCAATCAGAAGTCAATAATCGTACGCGCCCTTCAGAATTACCATTAACTTCTTTAATAATTCCCTTGAGTTTTATTTCTTTGTTTAATGGTAACGCTTGAGAAGATACATTAATATGGAGGTACCTCAAACAAAAAATCGTATTCCCAAGAATCACGTGTCATTCCCTTGGGTTTTATTTCTTTGCTTAATGGTAACACTTGAGAAGATACATTAATATGGAGGTACCTCAAACAAAGAATCGTATTCCCAAGATGTCTGAATTGGGAAAACATTACACTCAAAGTAACGAGGTCTATTATAGAATTTTTGTCCCAAATCGTATTAAAGCACGATTGTGGCAATACATTTTTTCATGATGAACAAGTTCAGGACAAAAATAAAAAACGCGAGATAAATTGATAAAACGAGGTCAAGGACATTAAGAGACTATTAATGTAGTGTTGCCTTAAACGTATCAAATGGTCGATTCGTGATCAGACTTGCACTGTCCTGTGCTGCATGCGAAATTATTTTAATGAAATCTTATTTTCGCAGACTTATTTTTATCTCGTTGTTTTATCTAACAAGTCTAAGAAGGCTTCACAGAAAATAGCTAGACAATCCGAAGTTGTTTTCTTTGTTGCACAAAGTAGAAGCCGTGTCTACTTTTCTCAACAAAGAAAATTTGTTAAGCGCGGACTTGTAATACGAACATCATTTACTATGCGACTTGCAACGCAAAAATGTTGCAATACAAGTTGCACGATTTTGTTGCCCGTATTAAGGTTAGTGTTAGGGGGGAAATGTTTTTGATGAAAACATCTACTTTTTATTATTTCATCAAAGTATAAAAGTATAAAATTATATTTTAAGGATCTCATGACGTAAAGAGGCTTTGATTTCCTTTATTAGGCTGGGGAAATGGGTACTAATCACGTGACCTGTCCTTAGTTCGAACCCTCCCCCACCCCCCCCAAACCTAATAACTTCCAGAGCTCCCAAAAACAAATTAAAATACAATACAATAATTTAACCCCCCTCTCTCTCTAACACACACTCCCCCGAGCCCTAATAAATTAGATAGCTCCCGAATATTTATAAGAACTGGGAATTCTATTCATAGTAACGGAAATATTAGTGAACTAATCAGATGGTAGCCGCTTTTGCTAGTTTAAAAACTTTCTGAAAAATGAGTTTTGAAAATTTTATTAAAAAATTATAAGTTCCGAAGGCTTTCAAAACTAGACTCAAAATCACTTTGAAGTAGAGGTGATATATAATTATTAAAATTTGCGATCTTTCTCTTGAATTTCTTCGTATCACTGGAAAAAAAGTAAATAACACGATTTTGCAACCCCTTTTTTCCCCTCGTAAGCCAAAAAAAAAAAAAAAAAAAAAAAAAAAACCCGCAACACTTTATAAAACGTTAATTGAGAGCAGAAATAAGGTCTTTCTAGCTACTGACCTTTTAAACATTCCCAATAATTGTCTAGCAATCTTCTCTTCACATGTGCCAGACAACCGAGCATAATTCTTTAACACCAATAAACATTCAGCAAAACCAGACATCAATTAATCTGAGGGATTACGACAATAAATTAATTTTAAAAGAACGCGAAACGCTTAACTAAATTGAAAATTAAATCGGAATTTTAGCGGTGTTTTGCATCATTTCTGTGACATTTGACTCTTAAAGTTGTCACTTAATACAGACAGACATTTCAAATCTTAGGAGTAAAATTATAATTTTTACTGTAAATAATATTGTTTTAGATTAGTGTGTTACGATTAGAAGTTATGAAAACGTTTATCAAATTTTGCAAAGCTCTCGAGAAAAGGATCCCCAACAACAGAGGTATAATTTTAACAGTGACAAATAACAAACTTAAAACTTTGTGATAAAGAATTGCAACTTTAAGGGCTTTTTAGTTAGGATAAAGTTTGCAATGTTTACTTTCATGTCAATGCACGTTTTTGACTTCAAAATCCCAACAAACAATTAGGCTAACTAGTTCGACTAAAGTTGCAGCAATAGTTGTAATCAATAGAAAGAGTATAACAGTGGCATCTTTTTGAATTAGAAATTAGACGTTTTTCTATTTATAAGGAAAAAAAGTTATTTTTGAAACTTTTTCTCGAGATATCAAGCAAGATTTCGAATCAGATGCAAAAAAGTCAAAAAACAATTTATAAAACAAATGAAAAACTTCGAAACAGCAAAACAAATGCATTCCTCTTATAATTACCGTTGATACAATAAAATTTCAGTTTCTTAAAAAAGTATTTAATGATTCGAAAATAACCTTAAATGAACTTTGAACTAACGAATGAACGAATCCGCAGGTTTTTGCTTTCTGCTTTCTCAGTGCGGATCACGTCAGCGACAAATTCACCTAATTGTCGAAAAAATATTACTTTTATAAGTTTTCTATAATTGATGCCTATTTTGGAGTCAAAAGATAACGTTTTTGACTGCATTTTAATGCAAAAGTGAATGACTATCCCTACTCGAGTCGTGTACAAGAAGACGACGAAAAGTTTCGGCTTTCGGAAGTGGCGCGCACTCCAAGTCTAACACCTTAGCAAGTATCACGACAAACTTGACAATTGAAACTTTGCTATGTCTAGCGCTATTTCAAAGGGATAAAAATAAACATAGACATAAACTATTAAATGGACTAGTTGAGTTAAACTGGTATTGAATAAATACAAAATAGAGATTTTTTTTTTTTTTTTTGAAAATATCGTAACGCTTTGGAGCAATGAAAGTAATATTTTAATTACTAAGTAACATTTTTGAACACTGAGACAAAGAATGGTTGGTTCTAGAAGTTGCTTTTAAAAGCGTTTCAAACGTTAAATATTTCTATATATCAATTCAAGTAGCAACTCAATTAACGTTAAAAAACGAATTGAATACTGGCGCATTATCAATTAACTACAGCTAAATTGTTTGCTTAATACAACTACATAAATTACAAGTTTAATATTAAATCGCTTAATGAATTTAACTTCTCTTAGAACCATTCATTCTTATTTGCCCAAATACTTCTCTTTACTGAGTTTCTTTTAAATACTTTCAATCCCCAATTCAAAGAAATTTAAAACCATTTTGGAAGTAATACGCTTTACTCTAAGAACATTTTGATATGAGAGTTCATAGACAATAGTATATGCTTACAAATTGTCTTTACCAATTACTTAAACAATTTAAAGAGCAAGCTTTAACTTTAAATTCCAGCACATTAAATTTTATTATTAAAGATTGCAAATAGCCGTAAAATTTTTATACTAGATGTTTTAATTTAGTTTTAAAACGAGAGATATTCTTCAACACCTTGGTGAGAGCGAACGGATGTGGTTTTGTATGAACGCTTGGCATTAGTTTGTTTGAATAAGGATTTCATTCAAAGTCTCTGAATTAAAAATGTTATCACAGGATCTATAAAGCCAGGGTTCAAGCCTCGACATGCTCAGAGCTTCGCCATTTATTTCAGCGCTTATTTTCCCGAGAGTAAAGAAAATAAATACTTTAACTGAGCATAAACCACTTGATACTACGGAATATTATTACATTCAACTCACCTATTATCGTCTGAACTATTGCTACAGAAAATCCCGTAGTCTAGCCCAAGTTCTGCATCGATATTTTCAGAACCTAAAGCTTTTAAAATTGCAAAATATAACGTAAGCAGGAAGAAATGGTGTTGTTCGCATCTTCAACTTGTATTGTCATTTGCCGCGCATTTACTACAACTTACCAAGAGCTGTAGCTTGGAGACCATAGCTATCTTCAGGAATCTCCATTTTATGCAAAGTAAGTTATCAGTTTTATAATCTAATAGGGAATAAACTCCATGAAAGAGCTTATTGAATCAACCAGCATGACCAAGGTACAAGCTAATGCAGACAAAATATGCTTCATGTAGAGTTTAGAGTACGCAATGTTGGTATAGTGAAGTCTTACGGTTTGCTTTACTCTTTCGTAATCTTTTAAAAGTATTGTATAACATTCAGATGATTGACAGCCGAGTTTCACGTGACTAGGGTCGTTTCCTGTAAAGTTATTCTCTCGGTCAACATTATTTCTAAATTAAAACTATATTTCTATGATGTAGTTCTGCAGTTCCTTGATTTCTAAAGTCTGCAGCTTTGTAGCTTAAGATTTTCAGAGTCTATATCAAAGTATGTCTGAGTAGATGTGGATTTTAGAGTGTAGAGTTTGACGGTGTGTGTAAAGCATTGACGGAGTTGCCGACAGCCAGTGTCCTCAGTGCAGATACCCAGGAGAGGCATTCAATGGTGACCGCACATCTTGAAGGAATTTAGAGGTGCGTGGAGGTCGATCATTGAAGGTGCTGTGTTACTGAGAGCTTCGGTGCCCGGGTATCGTCTAGATCAAGTTACAAAATCTTCAAAAATGGCTGAGCAGGAAGATTGAAGTCAAACAACAAGAACTGAACAACACAACAAGAACTGAACAACACAACAAGAACAACAGCAGGAACACGATTTAT
This sequence comes from Stichodactyla helianthus, assembly GCA_015163945.2. NCBI lineage: Eukaryota > Metazoa > Cnidaria > Anthozoa > Actiniaria > Stichodactylidae > Stichodactyla > Stichodactyla helianthus. Next base: position 1,713 of record WUAP02145034.1, on the reverse strand, counting down.
ACAAACAACAGCATACAGCAAAGAGGCAAAAATTATAAGAATAAGCAAAAAAGGAAAACATTAATATACAATATAAATTAGAGAGAAAGAAGAATCAATGAATCGATGAATAAAAGAAAAAGTAAAAGAGAGAAAGAAATTTTAAAAGGAAAGAGAGAGAGAGAGAGAAAGAAAGAAGGAAAGAAAGAAAGAGAGAGAGAGAGAGAGAAAGAAAGAAAGAAAGAAAGAAAGAAAGAAAGAAAGAAAGAAAAGAAAAGAAAAGAAAAGAAAAGAAAAGAAAAGGAAGGAAGGAAGAAAGGAAGGAAGGAAGGAAAAGTTAAATTTGGGACAAAGTATTTTTTAGATCAAATTGTATACAGATCCCGAGATTTTTACAACAAGCTGTTATCTAATCCCTATAATATCCTTCAACTCAGTTTTCAACTAATTACCTCGCAGCGTTCTCACCCAAGTTGAAGTTCATTTCTTTAAATGTTCAATAAATTGTCAAATGATCCCAGATGCCATCATAAAACAAGTGATCCCTAACAGTTAGTCCAAGTGCTAAAGAACTAGTTCGTTAATTATAAATCATTCTAGTCCTCTGACGTAATTTACAGTTGGGTGTTCGTCCGGAGAGCAAGGTTCAATATGCTCTTTCCGCTAGCCTTTCCTGTTCTAGTTCTCAAGTATTCTTTACTTTTTTGCAATACAAAGTATCGCATTTGCTGTTCAAAAGTGTTTATCTTAGAGGATTATCCGCATCTCAGCCAGATATCAAATTATTTTCACGTCCTTATCCACGTGATCAACATGATTTGGAATCCTGTCACACTATGAGACAAAGATAAGTGGCAAGACGATTATGAGCTTCTCCAACGCCCACGAATGAACGAACAACAACAACAACAACAACAAAGATAAATAAATAAAAAAACAAGCAAACAAATAAACAAATATTCATGAAAACTAAACGAGACAAAGCAACAAAACCAGCAACAACAAACTGTAAAAAAAGATGATCGATGCGGTATTTATCGGTAACTAGACGCCTAACAGGCGTGAATTCGGGCTACCGGTGTTGGGGAAATGGTCACAACCGCCTCGTTTCCACGCTCAGAGGAACACCGCAGACCGCCAAGCAGCGCAGGCTTACACACTTTCGACAGCGTCGATAGACTGATAGATAGATTGATAGAACACCGAAACCTAGACTCGGCCTACCTGTAGCCCGAGTAAAAAGCCTCTTTACTTTACTGTTGGGCATCGAATGTCTCCGTTTCAGCGCGAAAACTACATGTACGCCACACGTCACAGCGCTGCACTGTCACCTCTGTAGCTTAGCGTGGGTGGAAAATATGAAAACAAAAGAAAAAGTTGAATAAACAAACTCAGAAATATAATCCCTGGATGGAAATCGGGTTCACTTGACTTCAGTGCGAATACATCTTTAATCTTCACAAGTGAATCTTATAAATTATTTTTTTCCCGGCAATCCTTTTATCGGAAAAACTTAGTGCGGTTCTCAGTCACACGCGGCCAGCGAGACGTTTTTCAAAGGCGTGAAATCGACTTTTGGGGGACGTCAATCAAAAGTGTTTCTATGACAGTAGATTCATTTTTAACTCGTGGATATGCGAAGCATAGAAACGAGTTAGTGAGGACTCTGGATATGCAAATGTGTCACTCGCTCACTCACTCGCTCACTCAGTGAGGTGTTAGCAGATCGATATC
>WUAP02145023.1:1412-11660 GCA_015163945.2 Stichodactyla helianthus | reverse complement strand
AATGGTCAGTGAAATTGTTATTTAGTCAGGGAAAAGTCAGGGAATAGTCAGGGAATTTAGTTTTTCAAAATGACTGGAAACCCTGCTATATGTTTTTAGCCAATCACTGGCGAGATAGTGAGTAAAATGTATATGAATAAATTTTGTTTCTTGTCATAGGTACACCTCAAGGACTCCGCTCATTTCTCAGCCAAACCTTCTACTTACGGCGACCTCTTGGCCAGCGGTGGAATTGTCCAGATTAGGAGTGATTACGATGTCGAGGGATTGTGTGAGACGAAGTTTGACGTCACTGGTGTTCGTAAAGGACTTGTTAACGTTATGAGTAAGTTACTCCCTGACCGATCTCTGTCTATAACCATAAGGAACCCCAGAAGTGCCATGCGCGAGTTCGTGTCGTGAAAACTTTTGGGATTGTTAAGGGTCGGACACACGGTGCGACGTTTCCTGCAAAGTTTCTTGCAACGGGGAAATCATGTGTTCACCCGTAAAAGTACAACTCGTTTTTACTTCAGCGACGTGTCGCGCAACAGTTGCACGGGTGAACACACAGTGCGATTTCCCCGTTGCAAGCCACGTTATTGGCAACGTTGCATCGTGTGTTCGAGCCTTTAAGGGTTCGCTTGACTGCGCGAAGGTGATCGTCCCAATCCAGCAGTCCCTCCATTACAGAAGCATTTCCCTGGAATACATTTTGTCGCTATGCATACTGAAAACAGACTAAAAGATAGCAATAAAATAAATTTCCGACGTAGTTTGTCAGACCTGCCACATTCCTTTGGGAAAACTGTGGCGCCCGGCTGATTGGTGTAGCTATTGTTTGAGTGGATCTATTATTGAAGTTTCGCCTATTCTCGTTTTTGTTTGTTTGTTTGTTTGTTTGTTGTTGTTGTTGTTGTTGTTTTTTTTTTTCCTCTAATAACAATACTTCAGTAACTCACTCTGCGTGTCTTATAGCATAAACTGACCCGTCTTTTATCTGTTCGCCCAAGTTTCGGCTCTAGGTTCCTACCAAGTGCAGTTCATTCAAGAAGGAACTCTCTTGATCAACACGACCCTCTGTATCTGGGTTCATCGTACTCACACTAACTACAGCATGGCCTACTCTCAGTTTGGCACCATCTCCAACGTCACCGCTAATGGAATCAAAGACCCAGTTACCATCTGTTCATTCAACTTTAAAACACCAATCATCGTGAACGGCTCAGCCAACGTGACATTAGCAGGGGACCACTCCTTGTCTATAAATAGTGAAGAGGGAATCTACATCGGAAGGGATTTCGTCATTGACAGCCAAAATGTTGTCGGCAGGAGTCGATTTCTTGGAGGTTATTGTGTCAAGGAAGCGTCTTTAGCAACAACAGGTAAAATAAATAAATAAATAAATCCACTTTGTTCAAGCAGGGTAACTAGAGTTACATGACGTAATTTTCATCTAGGCCCTGAGATCGAATTAGGATTTGAAAGTTGATTTTAGCAGAGGGAGAAAAACCCTCGAAACACAGGAGAGAATCAGCAAACAACTCTACTAGGTAAATAGGAAATATTGTTTGAGAGTTAACGTTGTTGGGTCAGTAGTCAGGATAGACTAAAGACAAAGAATCACATTTCCAAAAGATTTGAATTGGGTGGAAACGTGAATAGCAACGCGTTGGCCGATTTGGTCTGTTGATTTGGGTACTGAGGAGAAGGCAGAAGGAAGGTCTCTCTAATTGTAAACTGACCAATGAGGTCTGAGAAGGTATCCCCGTAAACCAGCATTAGCTCAACTACTCTAGTTGCTTTTGGAATCGTGTAAACTACACCTCAATTCTCCTCCATTATACGGTGCTGGTGGTGACTACGGAACTCAATACCAGTTTTTGCTTCTTTTACCTCCTTTTTCCTTTTTATTATATTATATTTTTTGTCTTGTCCGCCTGGTGTCCGTCTGCCGGTCGGTCGATCTTGTTATTTGTCTGTCTGTCTATCTGTCTGTTGGTCGGTCTGTCTGTAGGTCTCGGTCTTTCTACCTGTCTGTCTGTCTGTTTGTCTGTCTTTCTATCTGTCTGTCTGTCTGTCTGTCTGTCTGTTTGTTTGTCTGCCTGGTTGTCTGTCTGTTGGTCGGTCTGCCTAGTTGCCTATGTGTCTTAGTGTGTAACTGTGTGTTCGTCACATCATAGGTGCTGGGCCTGGTACCGGCAGACCTCATCATAATGCTGGAGGAGGTCACGGTGGAAGAGGAGGACAGTTCTTTGAAGATGAAAAGAAGATCTACGGCCACTATTATGGCATTAATCCTTTCTTGCTAATTGGAGGAAGCACAGGTATCCCAAAACACTTTCTTTTGTTAATAAAACTGTTAAAGCTTAATTGTCCATATTCATCATAGCCGCCATGTTTGTTGTCTCGTTGTGATGCTAATAAGAGATTCACAGCGCACGGTAGACACACTTTCGTAGACACACAATCGGCTTTCCATTGATTTTAGAATCTTAGTCCATAGTTATTCAAAAGAGACGGCGTTGCTGGTGGTCTGAGTTTCTTCCTCTCCCCATGCTTTAAACCCGCAACCGCAGGCCGCACGACAACGCAGGCTACACTATCCAAAGAACCATAATTAAAATTTTTTTATTAACTATTATAAAAATCATATTAATAGAAAAATAACTAATTATGCGCTTGGCGAGAATCGAATCGCACATACTCGATTTACTAGTCCGATGTGTTAACCACTACACTACAAGGACCAACCACGCTGGAAACGCAGCCAGACAATGTAGTGTATGTGAGAATTGTGGGGATCCCAGTTAGTAACGTAGCGTTAGTAACCGACAAATCGAACCCCACTTCTTTGGTTTACTAGTCCAATGTGTTAACCACTACCGTACAAGGACCAACCACGCTGGTAACGCAGCCAGACAATGTAGTGTATGTGACACGACAGCTCATGAGTTGAACCAATGCTCTTTACTGGAGATTCCCACAACTGATCTTAATTTTGGGAAAATACGTCTAGTTCGTTTTCTGTTCAATTTCCGAAGTCTCCTTCATATATTGGCCTCGCTTGCACACGCTAAATCAAGAAGAATTATGGGTAACTCTGGGAAGGTGCATCGATACACATCATTTGCATTTTATCTATTTACGATACGTGCATGTTTTTCTTATTTTCTTTTGAGGCACCTCGACTCAGAGCGCAATGGGATTTCGTGGCTGTGGTGGAGGCGCTATTGAAATTTCATCTAAGAAGAATCTCACGATAGGTTAGTGCCAATAGAACGGTTTGTTTTCGTATGAGTGGGAAGCGTACGGTACTGACTAACAGCACGTACACGGTACGGTGTGCAGTAACACTGAAATGGCTCCCATAAGAATAGTTATCGTATGAGATACGAAAGAAGGACAAGAAATCGTTGGACTCGATCTAAAGTCATTTAGCGCCCGCGAAGTTCAGAGCTTCATAACTTACTTCACTCGCTTGCAATTTTTAGTTTATGTAGAGTCACGGTCCGTCTGGGTGATAGTCCAATCACCAAATCTTCTCGTATGCAATGCTGTAAAACTCCGCACACACTTCAGTCTTCTTATCTCCTTTTTCCTTTTTACGAAAGATTTCAATACATTTGTAGAGTGTTTACCATAAGTGAAATCACAGGTGTGATCTTTTGTGAAAATCTTTGTAAATATTTAGTCGTTTTTAATCTCCACATTGACTCAATCTCTCCTTAGGTTTCTGAACGATTATTTCCTTATCAAATGTAGAGTTGACTTTCTTTATCATAGCATGGAATTGGCTTTCTTCAATCTGTCTTTTCTTCAACTGACTTTCGTGCAGTGTTTGTCCTCATCTTTTTCTTCTTCGTCTGAGCTTTCTCCGCTGTCTTCTAAACATGTACCGTCAGACTCACTTTCGCTACTTTCACTAGACGTTAAAGCATGTTTTCTGTCAGTTTTAGACCCGACTGTTACTTGGGGAATAAGATTTTCATCTTGAAAAATCACTTCAGTCGCCTTGACGAAGGACGCCATTTTGTTTTGCTTGTCACGCTATCCTACCCTTACGAATTTTATCCAATCAGGTTACGATCTAAAAATATCTCAATCGGACATCTGATTAGTGATTGGACTATTACCCAGATGGACACTCTTCTGGTTATGAACTTCTGACGTGGTCTAAACTGGTAAAACAAATACGCCCATGTGGATTTGGTCCATTGGAGTTTAGAAATGTTGATTTTTGCTGAGGGAGAAAAAGAGGAGAACCTGGAGAAAAAACTCTGGAAGCAAAGGAAAGAAAAAAAAAATAGTATTGTTGCAGGTGAAAGATAAATTATTAATTGGAATTTTGGTTTAATTTTAGTGGATTTTCTGAGAAAATGGAGCCCGAAATACGGCACAACTTAAAAGCTCTATATGACATTGACACCAGATGGATTCTCTAGTACAAAGCACGATGTGAAACTAAGGCCTGGTTCACACTAGCATCGTAATCGTAATCGTAATCGTAATCGTAAGCAACGTACGCAGTCTCAGTAGCGTACTGCTCATTAACAGTGCTTGTCTTTTTTCACGCCTCAGTGATAAATACGCTACTGAGTCTGCGTACGTTGCTTACGATTACGATTATGTCGCTAATGTGAACCATGCTTTACAACATTCTGGGTTTTTTTTTTTTTTTTTTTTTTTTTTTTTAATTGGTAGATGCTGCTATACTTGCCAACGCGTATTCAGCTGCTTTATTTGAAGAACTAGTTCCCAATGGAGGAAGTAGCGGTGGAAGCATTTATTTAGAAGCAAATCAGGTAAAACTTTCCAGTAGAGAGACTTTTTTATAAAACATGCTCAGCACAAAATGTTAAAGCAGTCTTAATCCAAAACCTAACCACACAGGGCGAAGCAGTCACTTTTTAAAGGTCAGCTACGAGATGAATTGTGTATAACCTAGATTGGACATTGTTTGTAGGTTATTCTAGGAGAAAGAACCATGTTAGAAGCGAGAGGTAGCGATGCAACAGGATATCCCAGCAATCTTACCGGTGGAGGTGGCGGTGGAGTGATAGTAATCAACAGCAGTAACGGTTTGGATGGCAAGAAACCCGTTGCTGCTTTCAATACCCGAGGGGGTGGTGGATACAGCCCAGGAGAATCTGGTGTTGTCATTATCAACGGTTAGTCCAAATTTTGTGGAGGGACACCTCACTCTACAGTGAGCTATTATCTTTTCTTCCTTCCTAGTTTTCGTTTTATTTTTCGTTAGATCTTAATTTATAATTTTTAGTAGTAAGGGATTGGTTATTGATTATGGCCTGGGGGAGGAGGAATTTGATTGTTTTTTTGGGGGGGAGGGGGGCGGGGGAGGCTCACAACGTTTTGCAACAAGCGTGAAGGGGATCAGCGAAAAAACGACAGACAGTAAGGGGATCATATACATTTGTCAGTAAATATGTTCGAAAATGAATGGGGATCACTTTCAGTCACTTAAGTCCTATAGTACCTCAGGGGGCGATTGTTATGTTAGCATGCGGGACTTTATGTTGGTACAAACGTATTTATTGGCTCATTAGCATACATTAAATATGCACATACATTACAGCGATCAGATCATTTTTATGGTGTCACATCAAAAAGTTTATTGCGAAGTGTTTGTGTGTGTCTGGGGGGCGGGTATTTCTGTTTGTTCGTTTAATTTTTCTTTGTGGAAAAAGGCGGACTTTTTCGTCCATCAAATCTCTAATTGTCTCTTTTTTGTCTCATTATCGACAGGATTGATCTATCGTGAGGCACGTCACCCTGGTATGTTACACAGTGAGACCCTGTCAACACCAACCCCGTTTAGACTTGAACCAAAAACGAATCGAACGTTTTCCGTCCACGCTATCATTTTGGAAGTAATAGATCAGACACGAGATAGAGCGTTTTATTTAATATCCAAACACCGAGAAGTGGGTTGGAAAAAAAAAAAAAAAAACCTTATTATTGATGACGGGACCCCAGCGGTGAGAGACAGCGCATGTAACTTCCCAGAGTTACCCATAATTCTCCTTGATTTAGCGCCTGCAAGCGAGGTTAGGGGCAAAGTATATGAAGGAGACTTCGGAAATTGAACAGAAAACAAACAGCGTTTTGTCAAATGTGGATTAAAATGCGAAAGAAGGATGCAAATGGTTTACCAAATAGGATATCTAAATAACAGAACTTTTCCTATTCTTGTTCAGACACAACAGACGTATTTCTCCAAAACCACGATCAGTTTTCATTTGTCCCCTTACCTTGCTGGCGCGCGCTAATCCTAAGGAATTGTGGGAAACTCCGGGAAGGCGCACATTAACCATATAATGATTTCATTTCATTTCATTTTCATAGTTGTTGAAATTCCAAACAATTTCCGTGGTTGTTATGGCATCAAACTTTCGTTACTGCAAGATGGCAATGAAATGCTTGAACACAAGGCCAGACCCAGTACCTGCTTATCAACATGCAGCGTCAATCTCACCCTGTACGCTGTTGTCCGCAACAAGATGTGCTATTGCTTGAACCAGATTGTTTCCTATTCCTATGAGGCCCTCAGCAACTCCACGTGTAACCAAACCTGCCCTGCAACGTTTAATTACTCCTGTGGAGGAGAAATGCCTGACGTATACAGTGTCTACCACACAGGTAACCCAACTCTTCATATTTATGGTATGTTTATCCAGCCTTACTCTGAGGACACTAGAATGAAAATGGTGGAGTGAAAGGCCAGACACGTTAAAGAGGAGAGAATTAGGCCTGTAGGAATGTAGGCGTTGGGGTTATAGCAGATGTAAAGCAAAGTGAAGATTGTTGCCCTTGTTTGGATTTGTTCATTGGTTTGTTCGTTCGTTGGTTGGTTCGTCCGTTAGACGTTCTTTTCTTCTTGGGTTTCTTACTTTGTTCGTTGGATTATCCATTAGTTCTTTTGTTCGTTGGTACATTCCTCCGTTGGCTCGTTATTTTGTCCGTCCGTTCGTTGGTTCGTCTGTTCGTTGGTTCGTCTGTTCGTTGGTTCGTGGGTTTTTATCTTCAGGGCGGAGAATGCAACATTAGCTTTGCTCAAAAATCCTTCGTGGATCAAAAAGAAAAAAGAAAAAAAGAAAAGAAAGAAAGAAAAAGTTGAAAATAACACCAAGAAAATTCAGTGAACAACAACAAAATTGAAAAGGCGGCCCTTTCGGGATTCGAATCTGGTCTGCAACGGTAGTTTATGCAAAAAATCGGTCAACACACTAACCATACCCCCGAGACATTCCCTTGAAAGCTGAGGCGCAGTATGGATTTCCGGGCTTTACCGGCAATTAAGTGCCGTTCCGTCATCTTAGGGGTTACAGAATCTTTGCCGAAGCATCAGGGGAGAGGCTGGCCAGCCCCCAGACCATATATGACCAACCACTTGCTCTAACCACGGTTCACATCGATTTGAAAGGGAAAAATAATCGAGTCTATCTGGTGCATTGTTTTCGCCGTATTGATATGCTAATTTTTTGAAATCGATAGACAAGTGGTTAACTGCGCTGTGCTTTTAAGACAGTGAGTCAAGCCCGTAGGGCTGGGTTAGTACTCGAATGGGCGAACATTGATTGCATCTTGGTGAATTTAGAACTTTTCTTTCTTTCTTTTTTTATCATTAAAAAATCGTCATGCCGGTTTGCCAACCCATAATATTCACTGTGCCTGCCAATTATCTGTCACTATATTTCCTCACATCGGATAATATTCGTCTAATAATGGGAGGCGGGAGAATTTTGAAGTTTGGCGTCGCGAGAGACTTTGCCACTGCATGTTCGCGGGTAGACCGCGCACAGAAAGCCTGCGTCCGAACAAAATGTTTGTTCAACGAGCAGGCTACGCACAGACAACTTTCTACTTTTTCTGCAGGCTACTAGGAATTCTTGCATATGCTCTGTTCTCATGAGCAACGGCCATACGGGCCGAAATATCATTGCTTTGAAGCAATGTAGGCTTGTTGATGATATTTTGTTTTTTTGCTCAGCCATTTTTAATTCCAACTCTTCATTTTCAGGCGTAACACTGTCAACCACACAAGCTACAGAGCCAACAAAAACTACTATGTTCCCTCCAACAACACGACCCTTTGACAAGCCATCCAGTGGGGTACGTACAGCTTAATATTTCCATCCCATCGAGTTCTAGGTTTCGGTATATATACGTTGCTTTTTTACGACCCATAAAGCATTTCGTTTTGGCTCATTTTCATCAAATTTGAGGGGCACTTTGGATGAACACAATAGTTTCATGTGGAATAAAAGATAACAAGCTATTGTATTTGAGCAAAATGTTCCTAAAAGTCGAGAATAAGAAACCAGTGAATATTTTACTGTACAGAGAGCGGTAGTCTTATACGTAAAGCACTGAACTGATTTACAAACTAAAAATATCGGTATCACGTGATTACATGTCACAGATTGTCCTATTTCATCATGACGTCACATTAAAACAATTTATTGTTTAAACGCTAAGGATCATGGTCGTGGGAGAGGGACAAAACAGTAACAACACAAAGAAAATCGACGTTAAATTAAATGCGTTTTGTGGACCGTAGAAAAGCAGGAACAGCCACCAAATACAGTAAATATTGTGTATTACACATCAGTACATCTTATATTTGGAAACCAGACAATTTGAGAATAAACGTTTCTTAGCAGAGCGAATTTTGTTCAAATTCACTGTTGTTGTGGACAATAAACAAGCCGTGAAGTCATAATGAAATATAGGGCAAGTGGTTGAAAACTTAAAACTATTTAATGGTTATCTCAAAACACTCTACCCGTAAACCTTTTCAGCTTTGACGCAATTTTTTCCTATTTCAAAACTCCTGCGAATACGATTTTTTGTTTAATCCATACTGACATATCTTCGCAGTACCATTTAACAAAGAGTTAAAACTTAAGGGAGTGACACGTGATCTAAAATGGGAACACATCACTTCCGCGTGAACTTGACTTTACACGCCAACTTGGTTTATTCATTTTCTCTTTTCATCCCGATAACCTTTTATGTCGAAACATCTGTGTTTATTTCAAGTTTAACTGAGGTTTGACTAACGTCGAAGATCTTCTCAATAGATCAAGCTTGATTGCGAGGATAATAGAGAAAGAGGCCGCGTGATACGTGGGCGCGCCTTATGTACTATTACGTAAAAGTATTCAAGCATTCTATTGGTTGGTATGAGATATGCGGACTGATATCGTTGGATTATCGGACCTAGTAACCGTATAATGTTTCGACATAAATGCCATTATACTGTTTGCATAATGTTTTGTTTTATTCAATTTGTCCCATTCACTTTCATTCCGTCTTAAATTTCACATTCACATTTTTTATCGGCTTTAACTTTTTTTTTTTTTTTTTTTTTGGTTACAGTTTAAAGCGCTTGACACTGTCAACATTACGAAAGAGAATTCTCGGGAAGTTGTCTTGGAGCTCGAAAATCTAACGAAGACGACGAAACTGAATGGTGGGGACACACTAGCTGCTGTTAGTATCATCAGTAAACTTGCTACTGGAAATGTACTGGCGCCAAAAGATCTGAATGAAACAAAACAGACTGGACAGGTGAGGAGGAACAGGTTGATCAGATCTGTGCAAAAGATTTCAGACGTGTTATTCCTCTGGGAATCCATGTCAATGTAATTTCTCAAGATTTAACCGGAGAAACAAAGGAATCATATCCAAGGAACTGACACTAGGTCTAAAATGAGGTGATATTACGCCCAATCTGAATAGGTCGAATAATAGCAAAACAGATAAATCTGGCTAAAACAGGTAGATCTGGCTACTTGAAACAGGCCGAATCAGGTATTTACAAGATATTTGATCAGGTTTAACCAAGTCAGTATAATCAAGGATTTGCGGACAGAGGTTGGTATGGCTTAGCCCCCCTCCCTTCCCCCCTAAATATTTCCCACGACCATAATACAGAAGTAAACATATCCTTGTATTATTTAATGTAGGCCATTGTGGAGACTGCAAGCCTGCTTCTTGGCAGTGAAAATGAAGCAAACTGGGAAGTCCTGGAAACCATGAATGGGACCAAAAAGGTAACAGACCATTCCATTGCTGTAATACAACCAACTAGCATCAACTAACAGACCATTCCATTGCCAACCAACTAGTATCAACTAACAGACCATTCCATTGCCAACCAACTAGTATCAACTAACAGACCATTCCATTGCTGTAATACAACCAACTAGTATCAACTAACAGACCATTCCATTGCTGTAATAC
>WUAP02145012.1:0-11660 GCA_015163945.2 Stichodactyla helianthus | reverse complement strand
CTAGGACTATATTTTCATGTTGTAGTGATTTTTAAAATGAATTGAGTAATTTTGGCCGAGAAAATTCAAGTTAAAGTAGAATGCAAATGAGGACAAATCTTTATCTGAAATTAAAAACTCCTTCGCGCTTATGATTTCCCATTGTTTTGGCCTCATTAATTATTCATGATTTTCTAAGTAGTATTTAAAAAACGAGCAGCAGTGTTTTATCAAATATTTTTGATATTTGATAAATTGTGCTGCTTGTTTTTTTAGATGGCTTAAAAAACGTCGAGGTATGTTCTCATTTTCTACTGAATTTTTGAGAAATGAACTAAATTTGGCAGAGAAAATCCAAGTTAAAGTTGATGCAAATGAAGATGATTCTATATCAGATATAAAACCTCCTTCATGGTCACTGATTTCTATTGTGTTTGGCTCATTAATTATTCATGAGTTTTTTAATTATTATTAATCATTTCAGGCAAGAGAAAATGTAGAGATGACAGAACTAGCCCTTGCATTTCCGATGCATAAGGAAGAAAGGATGGTAAGTCATGAGTCTAACTGTGTATGTAAATAGATTTAATAAATAATGGTGTGCCCACTGCACCCTACATGTAACTTGTGAGTGTTTGTGACATGCTGGATGCTCCAGCCCTCTAGCAGTGGCCTTCATCAGACAGAGTTACTTAATATGAAACCAGATACCTTTAGTTGGTAAACTGTGTACTTATCCACTCAGTTAATTTAAGGCTTTGGTTTAAGATATTAATTGAAATTGCTATGGTTTTCATTAAAAAAGTTTAAACAACATGAAGTTTTTACTGTGTCTGTGACATACCGTGATCAATTGAACTTCATGTTGTTTAAACTTTTTCCAAATGTGTAATAACCATAAAGCATCTTCAATTACTTAGTGGACCAAAGAACTGATAGTCATCATAATCATCACAGGAATCCTGTACTGTGTATGATCATAATCAGCATCATTTTGTTTTCCTTGTTATTTTCTTGTAGAGAACCTTGCCAGCACAGAATGTCTTTGCTTACCTTCCCTTGAGAAGCTATGGATTTAAGTTCATCGTTCAAGGAGATTTTGAGGTTCCATCATCCCGTGAAGATGTGGATGGTGATAAGGCATGGAACCAGTGGTTACGTGAAGAGATACCAAAACTCTTTATTGATGCTTTACATGTGTTTAAGGTAAGATAGATCTGTTGCCATGGTAAAATTAACTATCATGATTTAATGATTGGTTTAGATTCCTTTCTTTATGATAATGTTTTTTTGTATTCTAGAGCCATCCTCAATTCTCTGGGCTTTCTGGTGTTGCAAAGTTTTTCCAGTTTGTTCCACTGAAGGAAGAAATTTTAGATTTTTTCAACCCAGTTGCGGAAATCATCCTCAGACATTTGCAGGGAATGAATTGTCTTCCAGTTCAGAAAGTGGAGAAAGATGCAAAGCAAGACTCAAACAAAGGGTAATTTATATTCTGTTTTTGAAATATGCATGCAGCGGTCAACTGATCATTCACCTGCTTCTCTATTTTTGTTTGCTTTTTCATCAGTCATATTGATGTTATTTGTTCTATAATCTTTCCAGGTGTGTGTCTCAGTATGACTGGATGCAGCCATGTAAAGTGGTTGTTTGTGAAGATCCAGAAATCATGACCTTGATTCCTCCAGAGCTCCTACACAGACACCTGGCTCTGCATTACCTGGCACATGACTTGATCTCTGCACTTAATCCTGCCTTGCAAGAAGAACTTGGTGTCAAAACATTATCTGTTAAGCATTTGATAGAAGTTGGAAAATCTGTGATGAAAGAGGATATGTCAGGAATGCAAGACAAGAAGGAAAGAGTTCAGTGGATTGCCCAATGGTTGCACTGTGTTTATCGCTGCCTTGAAAGGGAGCATAATAGCAGCTCAGAGATACTGGATGAGATTTCTGCTATGAAAATATTCCCCCTCAGTGATTATACATTTGGAAACCTGAAGGACAATGCTATCTTCTTTCCTCTCTCCATTAACAAGCAAACCATGAAAGCAAAGAAAAAACGTAAGTCTCTTCAAGTGATAGTCTGCTGGTTTTATTTTTGCTATTATCAAATGTTTTTGATTTTGATTTTTTCAAGGACAAACTGCCAAATACCTACAAGAGCTGGAAAAGGACCTTTTGGTTTTAAACCCAGAACTTATGAGTCACCTAGGGAGTGTTGGTCACAGTCAAGTTGAGAAACTTCTCCACCAACTTGGTGTCAAAAGCTGGACTGCTAAAGACGTTATTCATAACCACATCCTGCCAATCTTAAAGTCTGATAGATGGAAGGTATTACGGAACAGAATGACATTTCCCCAGCTGCATGAAATGAGCTTGTAACTCTTAACTTCTATTCTCCTTTATAGGGAAAGACAAATGATGTGCTTCAGAGTTATTTGGTGTACATTTTTAGTGAGCATCTGTCAGATCCAAGAGTGTGTAACCTGGATGAACTGAAAGATTGTGCTCAGGTTCTAACAAACAAAGGACCCTTAAATCCATGCAAAACACCAGTGCATTTTACCCCAAAATATGGCAATCGCTTGAATCTTAGTGCTGAAATTCCAAGTAAGTTTTGAAGTCCTCTCTAGTTTTATTGGTAAGTTATGAAAATTCTAGGGTGGAAAAGTATGTCAACCTAAAAATTATCCCTGTTGTGACAACAAATACATCTTGTGTATAACTTACAATATGAGCTGATCGACACATACCATGTACCATAGTCAAATATATTTTTTAACCATCAGACATTTCTTGGACCCTTATTGATGACTCTTACCTGAATGAAATACCAACCAGCACTACAGGATATAAGGAATGGGAAACATTCTTCTCTGCTCTTGGTGTTCAGCACTTTTTGATCATCAAAAGGCAACATATCACACTGAACAAAATGACTCTAGTAAGTACTGCATGAAATTAGTGAGAATAAATTTACACATTTTCAAATAATTTTTTAAAATATCTGTTTTTATTTATCATTTGTAGGAAACCTCTCCCTGGGCTTCATACTGTGAGTCATGGCCAAAGACGTCAGATGGTTCTTATGTAATTGAAGACTTTTGTTGTGAAGAGCTGGATGAGTTCATGAACAAACCAGCAAACCCTCACCAAGCTAAAGTTCTTGCCGAGAATCTTGACCAAAAGTGGAAAGATCACTACTCCAAGTATGCTGATAAAATTCCTGTAAAAGACACAGAAAGAAGAGAGCTACATGGCCACAATACTCTTTCATCTTTCTTACTGAACTTGAAAACAAGAGCTTGGCTCCCTGTTATGCACTCTGCCACCTGTGATGTACCCAGTAAATTATACCTTAAGAGTGATGAGGTGTATGATATTCTGGATAATCATGTAAATTATGTGGATGTAGATCTGCAAGACACATCTTTTGCAAAGGTGCTGGGTGTTACTTTGTCTGTTACTTTGGACAATCTTCTTGATCATTTAAAAGGATGGTCCAGTTCTTGCCAGTCAGGGAATGCAGATCAAGAAAAGGGTTTTGTCACTTCACTTGAACACATGAAGAATGTATACCAGAACATTTATGAAAAGTATCAGGCATCTGGGAGTGACAACAAAGCCAAGATCACCAGTGCCTTCCAGAAAAACCCACTCATTTTCACTCCCCGTGATGCCTACTTGGCCAAGGAAAAGCCTCAGTGGAAAGCAGTTGGTGATTTTTATCATAAGAAAGAAGTCTGCTGGAAAGATCCTTCTGATGTCGCACATCAGCTTCTCAAGTCAAAAAAGTACACTGCTAAACGTCATATACTATCTGTTTGCTACAAAAAGCTTCATGATTTTTTCAGGTTGTGTTTGGAAGTGGACCTTTCTCCACATTCAGATGAGTACATTGAAATGGCATCCGTTTTAGTCAGTGAAAATCCTTTACCAACACCATCAGTTTTGGGTCTGATCATTGAAATATTTGCTGTACTTGGTGAGAAGTGTTTGAAAAAACCACCTACTGAAAGTAACTATACACATGTAGACAGTGCTAGCTATGCCCACACTGAAGTTAGTTTGCAAGATGAAGAGATAAATCCTGCCATTGCCAATTACTTGAAAACAAAACTGGATAAAGAGGACATTTTCCCCTGTGCCACACGCTGGGTATCCCTGTCAGATAAGCCTATTATAGCTGACAATAAACGTCTGAAGAAAGTCTTTGAAGATAAAAAGGATGTTCACTTCATTGTACTTGAACAACCCTCACAAAAGTCACGGCTACATGCAACAAACAAGACAAACAAGAGTCATGCCCATGCCCAGGAGAAGAAAATGGAGTTTGTACAACTTTTCTTGAAAGCTTGTGACATTCCAAAACTAAGTGTCTGTGTGGAAGAGAAGTTGACAGCCAGTAGTGCAGTTGCATGGGGGTGCCATGAGATCCAGCAATACTTCCACCAGATTGTACCATGTGTACAAAGATATCTGTATCACCAAATGCCTGAAGTCTATATTAATCTTATGGAAAGAAGGATTTCTAAGATGCTTGCTGAAATGACCTTTGGCATTGTGGACTCATTAGGAGTTGTATATCATTTGGAAAACCTGCCTCATGTGACTGAGGTGCAAAAAGCAAAGTGTGGCTTTGAATACCTTGAGGACAAGATCTTCTTCTATGCAGTAAGCAGTCAGTTTGAGGTAACTCCGCTCAATCACGAAATTACCAAGCTGTTTGATGTAGGAGGCAGGGAGGATAAGAAATTTGAGAATTTTCTTGAACTGCTCCAAATTCATTTAGAAAAGGACCTTGAATCTTTCCTACTTGTTCAGGATGTTGAAAGTCTACCACAGGAAGAAGAGAAGTGGTATGTTCCAGCTCCAGAAATTCCAAAGACTCCAGAAATTGTTGATGAAGAAGTGCCTGAGCCAATTTTTCCTGCTGAGAGAACAGAGTATGAAAATGATGGACCTTTACATTGCTGGCCCCCTAGAGCACCTGTTGCAGGAGCTAAAAGCAGTTCTTTCCATAGTGAGCAACGACCACAGGAAAAAGCTCTACAAGAGATGTGGCCTGTCCCTGAAGCACCAGAATATATGAAAAATCAAGTTGTCAGAGAACCACATCCATTACAGGCAAACAAACCCTCAGTAGATCTATCCAGTGAGTGTAATGATGAAACATCTGGATCAATACCTAAACAGGATGATGGCTCAGGAAACATAATACCAACTACTTCACAGAACAGAACTATTAGTAATATACAGAAGAGGACAGAAGAACCTGATAAAAATGGCCAAAAAATTACATCTGAACCTGAGAAAGATTTAGCTTCTTTGCCAGTAGAAACAGCTGTGGCTGGAATCATACAAGAATCTAGTCATCTTTGCCTCACAACTACCTCACATCAACAACCAACTAATCCTGAGAGTTCTCTGTTCCCTGATTTTCTATCCAATAACATACAAGTTAGTGTGCAAGATCTAGAATTTGAAACTTTGCCCACTGAAGATATGCCTATGCCACAGGAATTTTCTGCTAATGAAAATCCAAACAAGGAAGAAATTGGTCATTGGGGTGAGCGGTTTGTTTATGAATATCTTAAGAAATGTTTGGATGATGATAACCAAAATGCACATACTGAAGTCAAATGGATGAATGAACAGCATAATTCTACAGCACCTTATGACATTGAGATCAAGCAAAAAAACAATGGAACTGAACAGACTGTCACTTTCATTGAAGTGAAAAGTACTTCTGAAAATGACAAACAACATTTTGAGATTTCTGCTGCTGAACTCAAATTTGCATTTAAACAAGGTAAGAACCTTCATTTGTATCGAGTATTTAATGCTGGCAACTCCAGCTCAATGATTCGTATTCTACGAGTGAAAAACCTTGCTGCACATTTAGAGAAAAAAACAGTACAAGTTTTTATGATTATTTAAGTTACAAATAGATATATTTTAAAAGCTCATTGTTTTTAAGAACATAATATGTAGTCACGACATAGTTTCCTCTGCACTGATATTTAGACATTGCTGAGCTTTATTCCAGTATCTGTAGGTGCTCAGTTATGTTTGAAAACTTAGCATTGAATAAATACAATGACAGACGAATATACATCATGACTATATAGTACCAGTAGATAGTACTTGTTTATTAGAGTGATGGCACTTAACCCAGGAAATAGATTTTAGTCTAATAGAGATCAATAAACACTAATTCCATTGTTTTCTTTTGTGTCTTGTATACACCTTGTTCCAAAATGGCAGAAAATACATTATTCTTTGGTCTCCATAATTGGCCCTTGTTGCCTCGTTTTAAGCCAAATATTCCTTATAATTCTGCAGATGTAATTGAGGCAACAAGGGCCAGTTAACATGGAGCCAAAAGAATAATGCATTTTCTGCCATTTTGGAATAAGGTGTATTTCTCTATTAGATTTTAACTATTAGTTTCCGTTTCATAGGTTAAGTGCTCATGGGTTAAACTCTCATAAATGATTAGGATCTCTTAACCACTACTTTTTAATGTAGTTATAACCTGTTACATAAAAGTTTTAGTATATCATTTAAAAGAAAAACAATGATACTAGAGTATCATAAACCTGTAAAATAGACATTAAACTTCTATAATACATATTAGTAGACCCTAATTCTATTGTTTTCTTTTGCATCTATTTGACTATTTACACTTTAACTATCAGTTTTTATTTCGCGTTTATAAAATTAACCAATCTATAGGCTATTCACCATGTGCTTTATTGAAATTAGACAATTTAAGCCACTTTGGAATGTAAAGTCAGAATTGATTCCATAAAAATTGCCATTAATTGGTATAAATTGGTATTAGTTATTATTAATTGGTATTAATTATTATTATTAATTGGTGTTATTTATTATTAATTGGTATTAGAGTGATGGCACTTAACCCATGAAATAGAGATAGGCACTAATTTCATTGTTTTGTCTATTAGATTCTAACTAATAATTTGTTTTAAGTGCCATCACTCTAGTTATTTTTAATTGGTTTTAATTGATGTTAATTGTTATTAATTTGGATTATTATTATGTAACTAGAGTGATTACAATAAACCTAATAGTCAATAACAGCTAATAGTCAAATCTCAACAAAAGAAAACTGAGAATTAGTATATGCTAATGTATGTTATTAGACTAATACCTATTTCATGGGTTTATTGCAATCATTCTACTATATTTCATTTTAAGCAATTTTCTCATCAAAATATTCACTCCTTTTTAATGATTTTTTGGAAAAAAATATAAAATGGCTCATTTGAGCTAAAACTCATGTTGTTTCTACTTATGTTATATTAAGATTAAAATGAAAATGGACTATTTTGGGCCAAAAAGCATGGACTATAGCCCACGGTTCTGATCAAAATTGGATCGTTTTCACATATTCTAGCAAAATAATGATTTATTGGCAAACCAAAATAGGTAATTTTTGGCCAAAAATCATGGACTATAGCCCATGGTTTTCATCGATTTTGGGTCCTTTTCACAACTTTTCCAAACCAATGAATTATTTATGTTAAAATCAAAATGTGTAAATTTGGACCAATTTGAACCAAAAGGCATGGACAATAGCCCATGGCTTCAGTCATTTTCACCAAAGTGGTAGTGACACCTCCTACCAATGGTATAGTGACACTTCCTACCAGTGGTATAGTGACACCTCCTACCAGTGGTATAGTGACACCTCCTACCAGTGGTATAGTGACACCTCCTACCAGTGGTATAGTGACACCTCCTACCAGTGGTCTAGTGACACCCTCAAGTGGTCTAGTGAAACCTACAGTGGTAAGGTGGAACCTACTCTACTTGTATACAATCCAATTTTGATCAAAACCGTGGACTATAGGGCATGGTTTTTCCCCAAAAATACTAAAAAATTGCCCATTTTTATTTTACAAAAAAATAGCATTTCCCAAAATGATTAAAACTAACCAATTTTGATCAAAACCATGGGCTATAGTCCATGCTTTTTGTCCAAAAATTCTTGAAAATGACCCATTTTGATTTGTTCATAAATAATTCATATTTTTGGAAAAGGTGTGAAAATGGCCAAAAATCGATCAAAACCATGGACTATAGTCCCTGCTTTTCGCCTGAAAATCCTTGAAATGGCCCAAAATCCATCAAAACCGTGGGCTATAGTCCATGCTTTTTGCCCGAAAAGCCTTAAAAATGACCCATTTTGATTTGTTCATAAATAATTCATATTTTTGGAAAAGGTGTGAAAATGGCCTAAAATCCATATAAACTGTGGTCTATAGTCCATGATTTTTGTCCGAAAATACTTGAAAATGACTTGTTTTAATTTGTTCATAAATAATTCATATTTTTGGAAAAGGTGTGAAGATGCCCCAAAATCAATCAAAACCGTGGACTATAGTCCATGCTTTTTGTCCCAAAAAAGCTTGAAAATGACCCACTTTGATTTGTTCATAAATAATTCATATTTTTGGAAAAGGCACGAAAGTGGCCCAAAATCCATCAAAACCGTGGACTATAGTCCCTGCTTTTCGCCTGAAAATCCTTGAAATGGCCCAAAATCCATCAAAACCGTGGGCTATAGTCCATGCTTTTTGCCCGAAAAGGCTTGAAAATGACCCATTTTGATTTCTTCATAAATAATTCATATTTTTGGAAAAGGTGTGAAAATGGCCCAAAATCCATCAAAACCGTGGTCTGTAGTCCATGCTTTTTGTCCGAAAATACTTGAAAATGACTTGTTTTGATTTGTTCATAAATAATTCATATTTTTGGAAAAGGCACGAAAATGGCCCAAAATCCATCAAAACCGTGGACTATAGTCCCTGCTTTTCGCCTGAAAAGGCTTCAAAATGACCCAGTTTGATTTGTTCATAAATAATTCATATTTTTGGAAAAGATGTGAAAATGGCCCAAAATCCATCAAAACTGTGGGGTATACTCCATGGTTTTTTCCCGAAAATGCTTCAAAATGGCCCAAAATCCATCAAAACCGTGGGCTAAAGACCATGGTTTTTGTCCGAAAATGCTTCAAAATGACCTATTTTGATTTGTTCACAAATAATTCTTATTTTTGGAAAAGGTGTGAAAATGGCCCAAAATCCATCAAAACCATGGGCTATAGTCCATGGTTTTTTCCTGAAAATGCTTAAAAATGACCCATTTTGATTTGTTCATAAATAATTCATATTTTTGGAAAAGGTGTGAAAATTGCCCAAAATCCATCAAAACCGTGGCCTATAGTCCATGCTTTTTGCCCGAAAAGGCTTGAAAATGACCCATTTTGATTTGTTCATAAATAATTCATATTTTTGGAAAAGGTGTGAAAATGGCCTAAAATTCATCAAAACGCTGGGCTATAGTCCATGTTTTTTCCCCGAAAATGCTTCAAAATGACCCAGTATTTTGATTTCATAAATAATTCTTATTTTTGGAAAAGGTGTGAAAATGCCCCAAAATCAATCAAAACCGTGGACTATAGTCCATGCTTTTTGTCCCAAGAAAGCTTGAAAATGACCCACTTTGATTTGTTCATAAATAATTCATATTTTTGGAAAAGGCACGAAAATGGCCCAAAATCCATATAAACCGTGGTCTATAGTCCCTGCTTTTCGGCTGAAAATCCTTGAAATGACCCAAAATCCATCAAAACCGTGGGCTATAGTCCATGCTTTTTTCCCGGAAATGCTTAAAAATGACCCATTTTGATTTCTTCATAAATAATTCCTATTTTTGGAAAAGGTGGGAAAATGGCCCAAAATCCATCAAAACCATGGTCTATAGTCCATGCTTTTTGTCCGAAAACGCTTGAAAATGACTTGTTTTGATTTGTTCATAAATAATTCATATTTTTGGAAAAGGTGTGAAGATGCCCCAAAATCCATCAAAACCGTGGACTATAGTCCATGCTTTTTGTGCGAAAAGGCTTGAAAATGACCCACTTTGATTTGTTCATAAATAATTCATATTTTTGGAAAAGGTACGAAAATGGCCCAAAATCCATCAAAACCGTGGATTAAAGGGCATGGTTTTTGCCCGAAAATGCTGGAAAATGGCCCAAAATCCATCAAAACCGTGGACTATAGTCCCTGCTTTTTGCCCGAAAATCCTTGAAATGGCCCAAAATCCATCAAAAGCGTGGGCTATAGTCCATGCTTTTTCCCCGAATAGGCTTGAAAATGACCCACTTTGATTTGTTCATAAATAATTCATATTTTTGGAAAAGGTGTGAAAATGGCCCAAAATCCATCAAAACTGTGGGGTATACTCCTTGGTTTTTTCCCGAAAATGCTTCAAAATGGCCCAAAATCCATCAAAACCGTGGGTTAAAGGCCATGGTTTTTGTCCGAAAATGCTTGAAAATGACCTATTTTGATTTGTTCATAAATAATTCTTATTTTTGGAAAAGGTGTGAAAATGGCCTAAAATTCAAAACCCTGGGCTATAGTCCATGTTTTTTCCCCGAAAATGCTTGAAAATGACCTATTTTGATTTCATAAATAATTCTTATTTTTGGAAAAGGTGTGAAAATGCCCCAAAATCCATCAAAACCGTGGACTATAGTGCATGCTTTTTGTCCGAAAATGCTTGAAAATGACCCATTTTGATTTGTTCATAAATAATTCATATTTTTGGAAAAGGTGTGAAAATGCCCCAAAATCCATCAAAACCGTGGACTATAGTGCATGCTTTTTGTCCGAAAATGCTTGAAAATGACCCATTTTGATTTGTTCATAAATAATTCATATTTTTGGAAAAGGTGTGAAAATGCCCCAAAATCCATCAAAACCGTGGTCTATAGTCTATGGTTTTTGCACGAAAATGCTTGAAAATGAACCATTTTGATTTCTTCATAAATAATTCATATTTTTTGGAAAGTGTGAAAATGGCCTAAAATCCATCCAAACCGTGGGCTATAGTTTATGGTTTTTGCCCGTAAATGCTTGAAAATGACCCAGTTTGATTTGTTCATAAATAATTCATAATTTTGGAAAAGGTGTTTAAATGGCCAAAAATCCATCAAAAACGTAGGCTAAAGGCCATGCTTTTTGTCCGAAAATGCTTGAAAATGACCCAGTTTGATTTGTTCATAAATAATTCATATTTTTGGAAAAGGTGTGAAAATGGCCCAAAATCCATCAAAACTGTGGGGTATACTCCTTGGTTTTTTCCCGAAAATGCTTCAAAATGGCCCAAAATCCATCAAAACCGTGGGTTAAAGGCCATGGTTTTTGTCCGAAAATGCTTGAAAGTGACCTATTTTGATTTGTTCATAAATAATTCATATTTTTGGAAAAGGTTTGAAAATGCCCCAAAATCCATCAAAACCGTGGTCTATAGTCTATGGTTTTTGCACGAAAATGCTTGAAAATGAACCATTTTGATTTCTTCATAAATAATTCATATTTTTTGGAAAGTGTGAAAATGGCCTAAAATCCATCCAAACCGTGGGCTATAGTTTATGGTTTTTGCCCGTAAATGCTTGAAAATGACCCATTTTGATTTGTTCATAAATAATTCATATTTTTGGAAAAGGTGTTTAAATGGCCAAAAATCCATCAAAAACGTAGGCTAAAGCCATGCTTTTTGCCCGAAAATGCTTGAAAATGACCCATTTTGATTTGTTCATAAATAATTCTTATTTTTGGAAAAGGTGTGAAAATGGCC
>WUAP02145011.1:0-26931 GCA_015163945.2 Stichodactyla helianthus | reverse complement strand
GGAAAGAAAGAAAGAAGGAAAGAAAGAAAGAAGGAAAGAAAGAAAGAAGGAAAGAAAGAAAGAAGGAAAGAAAGAAATGAGGAAAGAAAGAAAGAAAATGGAAAGAAAGATGGAAAGAAAAGTGGATTGACCGGTCAATCGTCTTTGTTACCTAAAATAGCATTACCGGCCTGCCTCAACACCCATGTGATAGCTGGCACAGCTATCATGTGTCAATTACTTACACCAAAATATAACGTCTTAGAATAGACCAGATACACTCTAAAATACAGATGACGCGATGCCAACACAACGAATAACGTAATATAATGCAATCTATCACGTGAAACCGAATTGATTTTAAATGACCAGACCGGCGAACTATTTTTGCCATATTTTTCGCTGTGGGTGATTTAGAGGAATAACTAAACGATTAGTAGAACAAACTAGAATACGAGTTCCTGTCCGGTAACAGGAGACTGAAATAGTTTATTCATACTCTGATTAATGTTGTGTTAAATCAGTCCGTGAAAGCAGGCAGTTAGCAAGACCTTATCTTTCATTTTCTTGCTCAGAATGAAGCAAGTACAGTAAAGTTTTCCAGCTATTTTAAACGGCATGACAAACCCTTCATCTCGGGACTCCGGTGTGACGGTGACATAAAGACTAAGCTAATGACGTAATACGTAGTCATAGAAACCATAACTGAGCAACCATTTTAACTAGATGGAGTAAGCAAGGAATAAAATGGAAATCCCAAACTGAAGTAACTAGTTCAGTAATGAGAGTTCTGTCGAGGGATTAGTACTGCTACCGTTTGATTTATTACACATTCATGCATCGACTTAGATCAATCATAGTTAACTACAGATCAATACTGAGGGGTATTATTATATGTAATCGTTTGTTTTTCATAGTAGAAGCAGTGGGGCGGTGGGATTCAGTCCTAAGGCCAGTCTACACGGTCGTTTTTTTCTGCGATTCTTTGCTGCGATTCACCTGAAATCAAATATCGCGCGTTTAAAAATGAGTAGCGCTTTAAGTGCGAACGAACATGTTCAAAACAACGGCGATTCATCGGCGACGTCAGAAAATCGCCTTACAATCGCCGGTAGTTTGCACGCTTGATTTTGAATCGCAGCGAAAATCGCAGTGCTTGTCGCACAAAATAAAAGAAGAAATTAAGCAGGCAAATTAGCAATGTAAAACCAGCATTTCTTGAGAAAGCATGAGTAAAATCAGGACTAAAACGCAGTGTGATTCGCTTAGGAGAAAGCGCCCGCAGATCACACATCTCCAGTCAGCGGCATTAGACGGCCAAAAACACATTCCAAAATGGTGGACAAGTCTGAAATGCAATATTTTAACAATTTCGGTGTGCAAATTGTTCAAGAATTGAATGACGTTTAAAAGTAAATTGGAGTAGCGAAGAGGAGAATGTGCATTTTGAAAGTAACACAAGCAAGCATAATGCGCTTGTCTAACGATAACTAGACCGCTGGACAGTTTTTCAGTCCAAAAGAAGCAAAGAAAGCACGTATTCGGCCCAAATAACCTGATGAAAGCACAGTGGCGGTTAACTCGATTTATTCTCGCTGGTTCGTCGTTGAATGTGATTACAATAACTCCATTGAATTAACTCCCGATTACAATACTCTGTTGAAATGATGTTCGACTCTAGATTGTGAATAGACAGATGCCTTCGATTACAGTTTGACTCCGAATTATACTCTCATTTTGACTATTGACTCATGCAATGTGCATCTCTCCCGCCCTCTCTATATCTCTCGACTTTTTTCTACAATTCTTTTTATGTGCTAGACACGTGACTCGCTAAGAAATTTACAACATTGGTGAAATAAAAAAAAAAGCTAGAGAAAGTTTTGAGTATTTAATTGTTTTTTCCTTAAGGCTCGGATGTACGATGCGATGTTTCCTGCAACATATCGCTAGGAAGGGGGAAATTCCACCGTGTGTCCACCCGCGTACTCGTGCAACTGTTGTGCGCGACGTCGCTGGAGTAGAAATCGTTTCTACTTTTACGGGTGGACACACGATTTACCCATTACAAGCAACGTCGCATCTAGCCTGCGTGCATCCGAACACAAAACCTACGGCTTTCCAAACGCCTTCATGTATAGTTGCCATTTTTTATGTTTGTAAACGACTAGGCCTGGTTCGATAAAGATAGCCAATGAGAGCGCGTGTAAGAATTCGAATCAGCAGTAACCAATCACAATTTAGTACATATATCCAGTTACGTTGCTGAGGGTCTAGAACACGATTTCTGTTGCTGATTCGCAGACGAACATAACCGTAGGTTTTGTGTTCGGATGCAAACAGGGAACGTCGCATCGTGTGTGCGAACCTTTGAGTAAATCCTTTCTTGTGTTAAGCAATCAAAAGCACTGGTACAAAGCTTGGGCAGCCTGTGATTTTTAAAATTCCAGAAAAACAGAACCCTCAGTGTGTGATATCGATCCCTGTTCTGTTTGAGAATTTTCTAGAATTACAACTGTGAAACATTGACTTCTAATTTGAGGTTCATGTACTTAGTTAATCGAGACAAAGGCAAACCTTTACTGCTCGTGAAAAAGTCACTTTTTATTAGTTTTCGAGTCAATCTTGACATAATGCACTAGTCAATTGAAACCCCCACCCTATGGGACCCGGGGCAGATAGGGGGATAAGTGGGGGATTGAAGCAATTTTGATTGATAATCAGTCCCCATGGGGTGGTGCATTTTACTCGGCAAATTAACTCTTGATGTACGCCCAACCTGGGGCATGGAAAAAGGATGCGGGATTCCTGTGGTTTCTCCACGTGGATTGAAAATGGCGGATCGTGCGAAAACGGAAAGTTGTGTTTAATCACTTTTAAACACAAATTATTGCTTTTGGCATTTCCATCTGCTTTAATTAATAAGCAATGCAAATACATGATTGTTATTCTATTTATCTGAGGAAAATTTGCAACCCACTTCCAAATAATTGATGTTTTTGTGCGAGATTGAGTGGTTTCACTTTTCTTGTATGGGAATCGAGTCTCCAGCAGCTGGAGACTGGTTTTGCTCACTATGTGACGAACTAACCGAATAAGCCTTTGTTATCATTTGGCTCTTATTGGTAGGGGCATTTGATTGAAATATCTGCCCCAGGGTACGGGAATTTGACTGTTTTTGATCAGTGGTTAAGTCAAAGTCCCCTATCTGCCCCGGGTCCCATAGGGTGGGGGTTTCAATTGACTAGTGCATAAAGTTGAAGCCTAGTGATGGTGGCATCGACTTTCTCCGCTTTGGTTCAAATGTTGTTATGTTTAGAAGCCTAAAACATTGATAACGTTATCAGGCGATGATTAACATGAATAATCTTTTGGATTACTCAAAACAAACTTGACTTGTTGCTCAGGATTTTTATGATTCCTTGGTATCTACGCGCGCAACTTGTAACACACGAAGTCACGCGCGAAGTCACGCACGAATAGAGCACATTTCGTATGACTGTGAAAAGCTCGTGGCATGAACACAGTCGTGACATGGTCAAGGTACGGCAAGGCATATCAAAATCCTTGAAAACATCATGGTCGCGTCAAGGCACGTTTACGGCAACGATCGTGTCGCGAGCTTTTCACAATCATACGAAATCTAGAGGATCTTGAGATTACCCCTTGAAGACTCTGTGGCATCACAGAAACTGGTCGCAGAGCGCTAAATAGGGAGGACGAAAATTTAAAGAATTCTCATATTCATAGAGTTAAGACCCTTCGTTTGATTCCATTGCTAGTATATAGATCAAACTGATGTGGTAACCTAACCTGCATACTAGGCGGGCATCTGTGCATGATAGGAATGCCGACTAATGCGAATAGAATTTAATTACGTGGGGCGGTATTAACGTTGGAAAAGAGGATTTATGCCAAAAACAATTTATGGAGGATTTGTTCTTGCATTAATGGGCTGCAACTCGATCTTGACCCCTGGGGGGTGGGGAGGGGAATAGACGGTCTCTCGCAGCGAAGCTTCGCAGCGATTAAATTAAACAGATTGTTCAAGTCGTGTGATCAGTTGCATTCATTTTGATAAGTTCCTTTTCAAGAGCTGTGGGAATCATTATCACTTGATCGTTGGCTTGTTCTGTTTGAAAGAGATGTCACGACCCACGTTGATCTTATCGTGGAGTGCAGAATTGAATTTTATTTTCGAGTGAACGGAATGCTTTATTAAGTTAAGGGGTGCAACGTAGCTACTGAAGAATGCTTGCTAAAAGGAACCGTTCATTATTTATGCCGTGGGGGGAGGGGGGGGGGGGCTGGAAAGGTTCATCCAGCACTAACCCTAAACATCATGACCCCTCCCCCCTCAAGACAGTCATTCTATCTTTCTATGCATACCGTAGTGGGTTTTTTTTTGTGATCCCGTCATGAATTTGTGATGGTCCCTCTTCCTTATTCTCACCAATCTCCCCTGGCATAAATAATGAACGGTCCCTAAACTACAATAACACGTTAAAAACGTTTTTACACTAGTAAAGCCTGGGGAATTTATTCTGAAACTAGAGTAAAAATTTGGATTATCCTTTCGAACTCAAAAGACATCGTAAAATATCTGTGAAATATATATTTATGAACTGACAAACTGTCGTGAGAGAATGAAGCTTTTTTACACGAGACCAGCTACTTGACAAAGTAAAGTGGCCAGCCTGAGTACATCCTGTCACGGAAAGGGAAGCAGGGTCAGTTTAATGGTTTTTGTTTTTGAATTCGCTCCTCTTTAACTGATAATTTCACTCACTCACTGACAGAAGCACTCGTTCATTCATCCGTTCCTTCGACATTCATTTACTCATTTATAAATGCACTTTAATTTCTTATACGGTTGCCTTTCTCCCAAAAAGACGAAATTTTTAATTAGGAGTCAAACTCCCATTCTGATGTTTAACGGGAGGCACTCAATTTGTTCGTCAAACTTTCTCGAATTTCAATACCTTCCTTAACCAAAATGGTTTCTCGCCCGAATCCTTTCCGTGATTGTGTATTCAATTCACACGATAAAGACTAGCACGTACGTGGTTTTAGCTCAAACATGCAAAGAGAGCATGGCGTAATGATAAGGGGGAAATAGGGGAAAATGATCTAGTTCAATCAAAGCTAGCAATTACTTATCCGACGTTTATTGATTTAAAAGATTTTATCATCACTTTTATCTGTAAGAAGTGTGAAGTAAATTAGACTTAATTATTTCATTATCAGCCCATTCTGTCTACTTTTAGCATTTTACCACTCTTTCTAGCTTCTCACACAACGAATAGTGAACTATAAGAAAATAAGGCCCGGTTCAGACGTCGAACTTTCGCCGCGTCGAATCTAATAGACCTAATCCATTGGGCGTATTTGTTTTCCCATTTTAGATCACGTGTCATTCCCTTGAGAATACGATTCTTTGTTTAAGGCTCATCCACATTAATGTATCTTCTCAAGCGCTACCAAGAAACAAAGAAACAATACCCAAGAGAATGACACGTGGTCTGAAATGGGAAAACAAATACGCCCAATGGATTAGGTCCATTGCCCGTTAAGGACAACGGCTCAGTAAGAAAACGCCGAGAACTACTTTATAGGACATCAGCTCTATTACTTAGCACCAGATGACAGCATGGGTTAAGTTTGGTATACATAATTCTACTAGTTTCAAAGAAAAACAGCACTCTAAACCTTAAAGGCAATTAGATTCGACGCGACAAAAGTTCGATGTCTGAACTGGGCTTAAGACAATTAAAATATCAAACAAAATGGCTGTATCGTTGCTTAACAAAGGCTTAGAGGAAAGGAACAGTTTGAAAAGAAAGAAAGAAAATTATACTGCCGATTGTATGCAACTCGAAAAACAAGCGCTGTGATTGGTTGTTCTTTTTGATTGGATAAGAAAGAGCAGAAACGATTTGAGTGTTATGGTACTGAAAGTTTCTGGAGCCTGACAAATCGCGAACAGTTTGAGGCACTTTGTCGCAGGAGTTCTCTATAAATTCCTTTCTCTTGTTCCATACCTTTTAGAATCATCACGCTGCTAGCGACCCACGTCTACTCGATAGCTCCCCCCTCTAGTTAGCTTTCATTGTCTTAGTACGCAAACACCGAGGAGCTCCCGAGGGAGTTCCCTAAATAAAAGACTTGAAAAAATTTCATTTAAAAGAACCAATAGAAAAGCCCTCTACCTAATTTACGTTTATGTAGCTCCCTTTCTACCTAGTCTTTCTCGCCCTCTTTTCGGTCATCACTGTCTTACAGTGCGATTTCACATAACTTTTGACGAGTGAGTTCCAAAGTTCGTTTGGAAAGTTCCGAAGTTCAAGTTGTACGTATTTTGGAAGTCACAACGAACTTCGTTGGCGAACTTCGAACTTACTTACTTGCCGCGAAAGTTCGGTAATTCGTTAGATATTCAGTCTTGTTTGTAAATTCTTGCTTTTGGGATAGAAACCTTACTATATGAGCGCGCCCATGGAACCCCTCGATTAGGACCGCGCCCTTCTGAAAGCCAGATAAAGCCGCTGAGTGCTCCAACGAGAAAAAGCATGCAGTAGTACGTGACTGAAGGAATTTTGATCCCTATAAGGTCAGCCGTACGTACATACACCAATCTTCATTGGGCTTACTACAAGGATGCGGCCTGACGACCAGTAGTAGACCTTGGGTTCAAAGTCGTGACAAATATTCTGTTTCAGCGATGTTACTAAATATGTACTTATCAATTTAATCGAACTTCGAACGACCCGAAGGGCTCATCTCTAAGCTGGGGCCACGAAAAATTAGTACGATCCAATCAGAACTGATTTTAACAATTAAAATTGTTATGTGGTTAAAAGAAGTTAGCTGAGTTCCACTTGGTGGAGGAAGGAAGACCGTCTGGAATCAAGAAGCAAGAGTAAACGCAATTTCAATCTGATCACAACCTATAAGCTTCGAGAACCTAAGACCCCTTGAGGCGCTAAGAGGGGTTCCTTATTCTTGCTATTCACGTGATCCCGGTCATTTTGAACGAGAACGGGCCTGTAGCTCATGTAAATCCCCGGTGATGACAGAAGGGAATATGGGTGGAGCGATCACTTCGATCACTTCATGGATGGCTGAAAAAGTGCAGGTCAAATGTAAAAGCAAAACAAATTGGCTAACGGCAGCACATAAACTAGCGATAGCCATTACAGATTGTAAATCCGCGAGTTATTCTGTTTTTGGTGTAGTCGCAAGTCCCTCAGGTAACACGGCACATGAACGCCCGAGTTCATATATATATTCGAGATTATCAGCCAATAGTCGGGAACTCTTGTTGGACTAATTCTGAAAGGATCTTATTTTATTTCTCTCTTGTTTGAAAACGCTAAAGTCAAGAGAAAGTAATTGACTCTGATTATTCATAATTTGGATAGCGCTGTAGCGCGAATGCTGGATCTTGCTCAAGATTATTTGCATCTGCATTAAACCATAGAAGCGCACTACTAATCATGACGCGAGGAGAGACCACATCTTAAGCGAGATAGCCAGTAAGACATCTGAAATACGAGAGCACATTCCCTACTTTTCTCAGGCTTGTTTTGCCTAAGCTAATCACTGCGGACAAAGATGAAATACATGGTTTCTTTACTATCATTGAATTTCAAATCCGTTTTGCCAAAGCATGCCACAGCGTCAGCTGTTCTGAAGAAACCCTTTCACGACGAAAAATTACAATAACATTGTTAGTGAGTGGTTTAAGCTATTCTTTTGAATATCAAAGGATCATTCAATCCTTGGCTGGTTCATAGATTAGTTTTTGAATAGGTTAAGCGACCTTACGGTAGACTTGCGTCCGAGGTGTTGTCGGCTGTGTACGCCCTTTTGGCAGAACAGAGGAAATGATATCCCCTTAACACAGCAAGTCTCGCCAATAGAATTTTCTTATTTTTTCGAATCAAGATAGAAGTCCCACTGACTCGCCATTCAATCTCAAAAGACAAAAGTCTAAATGAAAATAAATATCGAAAGTTGAAGCTTTGAATTTGTATTTAAAGAGTTGACTGGTGGCTTTTCGGTTTTACTGGTATTTCTTTTCAAGTGTGTTGTGACGCTGAACACGTGGTTGTCTCCTGTCAAGCTGCTTGCAAATATTCGATACTAATCGTTTAGGATAACAAGCCGGGCTCCCGAAACAGGACAGGAAATGATTGTTTTTCCTTTGAGTGAGTCTAGAGTCTTAACGAGTCTGTTTTGTGAAATTAGATAGTTATTTAGACTTGTTGTTTGGGTTTGTGAATGTGCCATATATGTTGTAAATAATATTTATAACAGAATTACTGTAGATTAAAATTAATGTCCTGCGGGGAAAATTTTATGCTTTGCTGTTAAAACAAATTCTAAGTCGTACTATAAGCACAGGTTCCTAAAATAATATATAAACACGAAAATCCACTCACAAGCCAGAGCTGTCATTTTATACAGCGTTACATAACCTTCCCGTTGCGTGACACGATCTCCAGATTTTTTAAGTTTTGAAAAAGTGTCAAAAAAAGATCCAACTACAATACCACATCTATGTCAAACGAAACTACATCCAAAGAATTGGCCTCATTTTTATTTTCGAGTAACTGTTCTCGGCACGTAATTTAAGTTCTTTTTGAGACTGATAAATAAAATCTAATGCAATTAACGCTTAAAGAAAATCAAAACAATTTGGCGAAATGATTTTTTTCTGCTTGCGTGTTTCTCCAGCAAGAGACGAGATACCCAAAACCTCTTTCTGTCAAATCGAATGTTCATTTATAATGTGAGACGACAGGAAAAGGTTCTCTACTGCTGTGGAAACAAGAGCTTTTAAGTTTTAATATTTTACCACAATGTTTGACAAGGACATGTGAAGTAATATTTTACCGTTCATTTTCTGGACTACTAAATAAAGATGATAAATTATCTTGAAAACGGAGAAAATACGGGTGCCTATCAAGTGAAAGATGGACTTAGTACTTATAGTCCGTTGTTTGTCTGATCTCGTCCGATTAGGAAACATTATAGATACTGGGAGATAATCAGAACTTGAGTGTAGTGTAAAACGAGCGTATACCAGCAGGTCATCATGACATATTCTATTCCACATGGCTTTTCTAAATGTCAATAACTACTAGTAACAAAAAGATTCATTAGAATTCTACTGAGTATTATAAACAAACATCAGAAGGTCAATTTTTTCAACTCTTTGGTGTTTTTCTATGCCACTCTTCAAAAGCAATTTCTCTCTTCGTTGAAGATTTTTTTCTTTTAACTTGAATTCATCATCATAAGGGCTTATGCTGTCAGTCACTGAATAAACTGACAGCCACTAGAAAATTTTTCTACCGGTTTCTGAGTTCTTTGGTTTCAAGTAAGTTTATAGTTGAAGCATGACAGGAAGTCTAGATTTGGCTTTCAAGGTCTTTAAGGCCAAAGAAAGAGTCAAGGTCTTAAGTATGCTTAATTAGTTTCTACGTATTCGTCTGGGTGGATAAAGGCGGAGAGTAGCGGGTCATGTTTTCTGACGTATATAGTGAGATCTTGTAGTCTACGACTGAAACAGAGGCGAACACCCAAGAAGGCAGGGATAAAGATGGTCTAAAAGAAGACATCGATTCCAAGCTTCTTAAGCTGTCAAGCACATTATTTGGGGGTGGGTTCGTAAAAGGTTCCCGTTTGATATGTCTGCTGCGCTCTGCATAGCAGCAATTTGGTCACGCTGAAAGATGTACTTGTTTGACCAAAAGGTTCATTGGTGACTGTGTATCATTTGATACCAAATGTCTGTCAAATAAGTCTTGTTTAAGCAGCCTATTTACTCAGGATCCGAGAAAAACAAAGAATAATATGCATATTGCTATGTAAGTCCAAATTGGTGATTATCATAACTCAACCCACAATTTACACTCGTAAGGCGCCCCCAAATGAGATTTTGAGAAAGTTCCTCGTTCAAACACGAACAGACACGTTTGGGTTTAGTAAAACAAAATTAAAAACGCACAACAGGCTTTTGTGATGTCAACTTCACATTTTCTCTTTTTATAGTAGAACAATTTATAATTCATTACATTGTACAATGAACCCCCGGTACAAGAGATACCCTCTAGTTGTTTTATATCAATTCAAAATGACGAGTTAACATGACAAAGACTGGACTTCTTGGAGACATTTTTTGTGTTCTCGTCGAAATGCCTCGGTGTTCAAAGCCACTTCTACTAATAAATTTATACTGCTAAATCCATCAAAGCTCTGATCGATATCGTCGTCCTCGCCAGTCGACGAGGGTGGAGAGGGCTGTGCCTCTAGACTGTCTTTTGAAAACTGATACGAGTTCTCATAATAGTCTAAATTATGTCCTTCATAGCCGCAAATTGGGCTTGATATTAAAGATTCTCTGTCCTCGTCTGAGTAAGATTTTTCGTATTCTTTGGAAATTTCGGACACACTTCGTTGAAAAGCGGAACTGTGGGTCTTCATATTTGCTCTTCTTGTGATAGTATAGTTACTCGGATCTCGACCCTCTCTCCTAATCATGTCGGGCAGAATCCTTCTCCTTGCATTGATAAACCAATTACAGACTTGGAGGACGGAGAGGTTAGCAGCCTTAGAAAGATACTGCTTCTCGGCTTCTGATGGGTACGCATTGAACCTGTGTTCCCACAACCATAACCGCAAAACGTTGACAGAGTCTTTTGGAAGGTTGCCTCTTCGCCGTTTAGGGCTCGAATGGGCACGTGAACGACTTTCGTTTTCTTCTCTGTCGCTGTCCATATCGTCTCCTACAAGCGATATAATGAGTTGAAAGATTAATAAATATATTCAAATAGAAGCCTGATAAGGGTACTACAATATCTAGGCTGTGAGTGAATTCGCATTCTTCGAAGACTACAATATTCAGTGTCTATTGATCTCGAGTCAAAAGAGCTGTCAACAAATTCGCTGGAGCAGTTCAAATCACGACAGAAAGTTGTTTAAGACATAAACGTCCTGCTCACTTACTATCAAACAATGCAAACTCTCTCCCCAGAGAACTTGAGCCAAGTTTTTCAAAAAACAGCTTTGATTTTGTTCAACCAGGAAAAAATCCCAGAGCGTTCGTCAGCCTTGTGACATTGGTACCCATTCATTTAAGAAGATGCGTTGTACATTTGAACGGTTTGAAGGTATGACTGGCTCGCGTCTAATTTGTAACTTACCGTATCTCTTGTTCCTATTCGTCCGGGCCGAATGAGGTGGCATTTCTCCTTAAACTATTTTCCTGCAGTGTCCCTCTTTAGCACTAGGTTGAAATAAAAATTTATCAAGAGATTGAGGCTAGAACAAGTAGTGTTTGCGAAACCTGCACCGAAGCCGAACAGACTTTGACACTAATGACAGATGAAAGCGTGTATGCGGCAGTGCGTTGCCCTATGTTTGTGTAATTTACAATATATTGACGGCCTCTGATTGGCTAATTTTGACAATCTGTTTAAATGGAGCTCGCATTTCATTGGCTTCGGCAAGCAACTGGGAAAATTTTCCACGTGGAACTTCCATATACGAGGGTTTTATTTACTTCGTTTTTGCACTTTTTATTCCTCCTTCAGAGGTGATATTTTTTTATTTATTCTATTGTCATACCACCCACCATTCCTTTCTTTCCCTCTTCTGACTTGACATGTTTTGAAATATTGAGTTTTAATTTCCAGCGAGGGTGGTGATTTGACGTTAAAGCTAGGGCTATTTCCAACTGAATATGGCTAACACGACTTAAATGGCAGTGACATTTTGACAAAGTTTATGAAACCGTTGTGTTTAGGAAAATGTGATAAAGACTTAGACAAATTATGAATTTTAAATGCAATAATGTAGCAGGGTTCTATCATTGCTCAAAGAATTTTCCCGAGTTTTGGACCAAACTAGAGCGATATCGAGGTTGACATTCTAGCAACCACAGTATTTATTAGTCAAGTTCGAATATTTTTCATGGACCGATAAAAAAAAATAGCAGTAATTTCAAGATCTTTTCGAGGTTACCACAGTAACAGTTGAGCTCGTTATGAACGCCTTTCTTATTGGAGCAGTGTCTTTACAAAGGCTTTTTAATGCATACAGTGGTTTTGTCGAGAAACAAAAGTTCGTCAACCAGCCGTGCCAAAATTGGTTTCTGTCAAACCCGAATCTTGTCAGATTAATTCATGTGACAGCATTTTACTTGACCAAACCTTTCAGTTCTGAAAGTTTAGAGCTCAAAAGTCAAACTTCTAAAACACAGTTAAGATCTAGTTTCAATGTTAAATCATCTGAACCAACATATTTCTCTCTCTCTTTCAAGTAAGATTTGACAGTTGGCTCATGTTTAATTCAATGTTACCCTCCTACGCTTCTTTCGAAATTCCGTACGTGTCGCGCTTGTGCAACCAACCTATCTATCCACCGCATATACGATATCCATCAATATTTTGATTCCTACTAAACCCCCAATAACAGTGAACCATATGTTCCAAATCACCTTGTAAAAACTGACTTTACAAAAGAGACTTAACTCCAGCGTCATCCGAGATAAAAAAAGACATGGTTTCTAGTAAACTTCCTCGTTTTTGTTATCACGAAAAAGAATTTGGCCATCTAAAAAGTGGTTAAGGGCATATGCTATAAATTTGCAGCTTAAACTGTCTTTTTCTGTAGTCTTTTCTAAGCCTTTGCCGTTACCCCGGTGTAGCAAAAACCAAACAATTATGTTTTCATGAATCTAATTAAGAACTCATTTGGGCCGGATATTGCTTTAAGATAGCCTCTTGTTCACTTGGCGATCAATTTTAGGCTCAAATAGGAAACATTTCCATACTCAGTCTTCACGAACTATGGCAACAGGGTCTGATCAATCAAAATGTTTTGGATAATGGCCGATTTTCAAGTTTTTACTAGCAATATCAAATGAAAAATCACTCTCATAAAATATATTTTCTTGCGATACGGAGTTATAACAAGTCTCATTCCAAAAAAAGCACTTTCCATGTATTTTTAAGCATTACAAAATATTATTTCATATTCGCTAACTCTTTCATACTAGTAATTTTTTTGAACTGCAGCACAATTTGAAAGATTTCTACATTTCCAAAAACGGCCGCCATCTCACAAACTTCACCTTTCAGATAATAGCAAAGTACACCGGATATCTAGAAAAAAATATGCTAAAGGAAACGCATTTTTCAGTTTTCATGACTGTTCTTCCAAAATGACGGACAACGACTCTGACAAAGGAAGTTTTTGATGATGACAGGAGGTGACACCGGAGTACGTGATACATGCCACTTTCTTTGTAAATACAAATGCATTGATTACGTGCGTGACAGCGTTCGTGACAGCGTGACACCGGCATGACGGAACTTCCCAGTCAGCGGAGGAGCTATGAAGCATGCGTACGAGGTCCACGTGGTGCTAGCGCGCAAAAACAACATGGCGGGCAGTTCAAATCCAAAAGAACTCCAAGTGAACCTCGAAACACGACCAATTTCTCCAAATGGCGATAGTTCTGGAAGCACTGAGAGGTATTAGTATATCCGTTAATTCCCAAGCTTCTTTGTTAAGGCATCTCAGAACCGTTTTATACTGTTTTTGCCTGTGTTTTTGCACGTTTTTTTCCAGCATTGAAGAGCAGCCTCCTTTGCCTCCTTCTTCACCTATGAAGCCAAAGTCCAGCAGTGTCATGGTCTTTCGTAGAAGCAATAAAACTATCTACACTGCTGGTAGGTTAAATAGGGTTTGAACAGTTCTTTTGGACTGTGATTCAGTCGACTAGCCTAATATTTTGCTAGACTGCTGGACGTAATAAATCATTTAATACTTTTCTTATTTGTAATCACGCGATAACACCGTGGACGAAAAGAGTCAAATTAAAATATCTTTTTACTATAAAAGACTACACTGAACTAATCAACTGTTTAACTTTATGCAGCTTTAAAAACATATTTATGAATGAATGAGTAGTCAAAACACCTAGTCGCTATTGTTATGTTAATGAACCTAAGAGCTGTTGAGCGTCACTGAACTCACTATAGGGTCTACGCTTCGTATGATTACGAGATTGCATAAAAACCTAAATTCTCTGTAAAACGTCTTCATGTATATTAAAACAGAAATTTCTAGTCTCTTCATATCTTTGATACAAGAGTGATTTCTCACATTCCTTCTGATTTAATAATAATAATAAT
Source organism: Stichodactyla helianthus (assembly GCA_015163945.2). NCBI lineage: Eukaryota > Metazoa > Cnidaria > Anthozoa > Actiniaria > Stichodactylidae > Stichodactyla > Stichodactyla helianthus. The sequence continues at coordinate 12,745 of WUAP02145011.1, read as the reverse complement.
AATAATAATTTTAACTAATTTATTCATATAGGTTTTATTGAATTTAGAGTTAAAATTCGACTGTTTATATGTGGCATGTTTCTTAGGTTTTGGAACATTTTAGTTAGTTTTAATAGGATTTAATGGGATTTTAATATAGAGATTTATATCTTGTTATTGCACTCAGAGTTTCCATACATAGCTTGTAGGTAATGTGGATTGTTCTGTGTGGCTATTAAGTAGTATGTAAACATAACTTATAGTTTAATTTAATGTTTACCAAATCTTTCAAAGTTGTCGTTCTTTGTTTAAAAGTTTAATTGTGATAATAACAACAACAACAACAGCAATAATAATAAAAATACCTTCATTCAACATCAAAATATTATAGCCAAGCACAAGTAATGCTTGAATTTTAAGTGATACAAGTAACTGTGTTGAATAAAATAACATGGAAATAAATGAAATAGTTCTTTTTCAGAACACAAGCAAAATGAAACAGATTTTATTAAATGATCTGATGTTATTTTTTGAAAACACAGTAAGTTAAAATGTTTTGTATATGATAAACTTCAGGTCGCCCTCCCTGGTATAACTCACAAGGACAGCTCAAGGAAGCATTTGTTATTGGTAATGTGGATAAATGAAACTAGTATCCAGCTGAGTGAACAACTAGCTGTGCAAAGCATTGGACAAAACCTCCAGCCCTCACTCTTTGTTTTTAAAATTATTTCTCGCGTGATTTTTGGATTTCACAGATAAAATTTCACTCTGTTTAATAGTTTTGGACTTTTCTAGGACTGAAAATATGTCTGATTAAATTTTAAATTGTTTTCAGCTAGAAAAAAGTGTTTGAACATAGGGCTGGGGATGAAAAATCACAATGGACAATGATTGGTTAGAAAATTTATTTCCACTCAGCTGGATAAATAAACTAGCAGGTTCTCACAAATCCTGCATTCTGAGTGACTAGACTGCTACAGGTCTAATAGTGATAGCCCACTAGTAGCATAAAAGAAATCAAAACAGTAGTGTTAGCTTCAAGTTTTCCTGAGATTTTGGCAAAATATTTGATGAATATTTTCTATCACTGATAACCCTAAGACAATTAGCTTCAAATCCCATTGAAGTCTCTTACCCTAATGGGGGCTACAAGTCAAATAGCCCACATTTCTTATTTCAGACCATTTGAAAATGCCATTCATTTGTGGCTCATCCATGTTAACATATCTTCTCAAGCGCTACCAAGAAACAAAAAAACAATACCCAAGAGAATGACATATGGTCTGAAATGGGAAAACAAATACACCCAAGTGGATTTGGTCCACTGTTAATTATTTTTTGTAGCATGGATTTTTTTACAACCACACTCTAGCTCTACTTCAAGAAGCACTTTTTGTCAGTAGAATATTTATGGAAATTCAGCAGACACAGATTCAGACAATTTCTGAGGGAGTTTGAAAGAAAATATTGAGAAATCTTAGTGGCACAATATAAATAAACTCTTGGGGAACTTACTACCATTTGCGTTCAACCTTGAAGCTTGACGAATTTTTCGCGTATGTTTCCTTTTTGAACGTTACACTTTTGTCTGGCTTTCTCTCACTTTTGGCCAATGAAACCTCGACGTTTATGGCGCCAAATTGACAAGGTTTATGGCGGCATACCATCACATTTTGTTCACACGCTCACTAGGTTTTCAGGTTTTGAACATATAATAATAGTCATGAGTGTCACATGTAAAAAAGGCAAACCAATTCGGAAGAAGTTATACTCCTGGAACTGCGTTAAGTGAAGTTTTTAGAAGCGCTATCATTGATAATCCATCTTGAAACAACACAACCAAACAGTAAATCCTGAAAACCTAGTGAGCGTGTGAACAAAAGGTGATGGTATTCCGCCATAAACCTTGTCAATTTGGTGCCATAAACGTCGAGGTTTCATTGGCCAAAAGTGAGAGAAATCCAGACAAAAGTGTAACGTTCAAAAAGTAAACATACGCGAAAAATTCGTCAAGCTTCAAGGTTGAACGCAAATGGTAGTAAGTGCTCTTTTCCTCTGAATTTGAGCTACAAAAATTCTTTAGAAATTACAAGGCCTAGGGTTAAAAGTCAAGTGAAAATCTGAGGGGAAGAAGAAAATGTTCTTATCTTAGGGTACCACGTTTAGACTTGCTCTAAGTCTGGCTCAATTTCCATTGAAATATTGGATTCAAATCATGTACTTCTGCTTATGAGGGCTTTCTGAGGGAAATGGTGTGAAGGAAGGGAGAAAGAAGGAGCTTTTCTCTTTTCCTTCTTGCTACTTCTTTGGAAAGCTCTTATAACTAGAAGTGCACAATTTGAATGCAATCTTCCAACAGAAAAATAATCTAGTTCTACTTTCATATGTATTATTAGTGAGTCTTGCCAAACAATTCAAGTGTAATATTGGATTTGTGTTTTAGGGCTTTGTGGAGGTAGTGCTTCAGGTAAGACAACAGTAGCTACCAAAATAATAGAAGAGCTTGAAGTGCCCTGGGTTAGCATGTTATCTCTGGATTCTTTTTACAAGGTATTTATTCTTGTTCCCATTCATTTCTCAATTTACACCTTAAGGAACTTTGCACATTTGTAAGGTACCAATTATAATTCTGCTGATAGCCTCACAATGATGCTGTATTACAATGGGTTTACTTAGCACCTGTTGTTTTTATACATACAAAGAGGCTTGAGATGTATTTGAGAATGATTATTATCATTGCCCTCACTTTACTTTAATAGGTTTTTTCTGGCCTTTTTTGGTGATTAAATCAGCATCTCTGGTTAATGATGAATCTGACCCAAAACTTAAAAATCTTGTAGGAAAATTATTTTTAGTGCCTTTAAAATATTCCTTCAAACACCCTTTTCAGGTCCTAACCAAAGAGCAACATGAGCAAGCCAAAAATAATGAATATAACTTTGACCATCCTGGTAAGTGATAATGTATAATATGAGATTAGGTGGAGGGGGTATTTTACATGGCTTTTGCTTTTATGAAACAACAAGGGTCATTACAGAGCTAAACTCCAATCTCAGGTGAATGCCCCAAGATCAACTTGGAATTTAGAAGTTGGCTTTTGCAAAGGGCGGAAAACCGGAGAATCCAGAGAAAGAACTCTTGAAGCACAGGAGAGATTTCACCAACAAACAACTCTACTTACATGAGATAGCAGGTCCAGGAATTGAACCTGTAACCCTGGCAGTGAAGGCAGTACATTAACAGTACACACCACCCTTGCTTAGTGCTTTGTTCTAGCTGGCATATGGTACAATTGAATTATCCTAGTGAGGCACTAACGTATCCAAACTATTCATATCTTAAGCCCTTTTCCATGCTTCATACTGTTCTATTTTGTTTGTGAGTAAAAGGAACTTAATATTAAGGTCAAAAAGCTAAATAACATTATCACCAATGTTAATCTTAATAATTGCATGAATATCTGATAGGGTTATTAGTTATAGACCATAACCAAGTTTAATAGGTGAATAGGGCACAGTATGTGACTTCTAATTGTATACCAATTATATTTTTTGCATATAGCATGCATTGATTTCTAACCAATAGAGTATAGCACTGTTGAAAAATCATGTTGAACCTACAGTAATTAAAGTAAAAATCATAATTTGATATCTTATGCAGAATGTAGGTATATAAGATAAAGGGGCTGTTGCCTTGATGTTTAAGCCTGTAATTGCATAAATCTATTGTTAATGGTCAAGAAAATGGGCTGTCAAACAAATCATTATTTTACAGTTCTAATAATGTTTAATTACAGTATTGAGACTTCATATTTTTAAATAAAAATCCAAATCACTGACCACTGTGACCAATACTCCAGGTTATATTTTTGCTGTTTTGTGTAATGGTGCCTAACATAAGCTATAGTAATTACACAACCAAGCACATTTATTAGTCAATACTCATCAACAGCCTCCAGACACAGGGTAGCATTTCAATAGAGGTCGTTAAACAAAGGCACAAAGACAGTGTTATGCCTGATTTGTTTTTGCATTAAGTATATTAGATGTTGCTCATTGTGCAGGCTTGAACAATGTGTTTTATATTCTCATAAGTAGATACACATGGAACCAAAGTCAAAGAACTAATAAGTTACAACTAGGCTGCTCTAATATAAATGTGAAACTACATAAAGTGGTCAGGAGTAATTTTATAAATGTTGCATGTTGGACTGTTTTTGTAGCCATGGTTCTTTAGTATGCCAGAAAATCAAAGGCATAAATTAGTGTCTGAGTGCATATTTGAAAGTGCATCCGTATTAAACAGAATGATTAAAAGTTATTTATAAAAATTGTTTTTGGATTTTGCCAAGGTTATTATATTGTTGTGATCTGAATTATAGAGTTCATATTGTCATGTAGGGGAGAAAATGATGATGATGAGGAATTAAACTGTTTATTTTCTCAAAAATGAGATCAATCCAAGCTAAACTACAAAAGCCACAGCATGAATAATTTCATAATTTTGATCGCTCATCTGGGACAAAATGGTTACTGTCAGTAGTTAATTTTTTATTCTAATAGTAAGATTGTTTTTAAATTCACTATGACAGAGTATGAGAATCGCTTTTATTATAGATGTTTTTAAACTCCTGAATTTTTTGTTGTGCTGTTGAAAACAATCCTTTATGAGTTAGAAAAAAAATTAAAAGAACATTTATGTTTTAGTGGTGTAACTGCAGTTTTCGCTGGGTGAAAAATGGAATAACAACTAGGAAGCCATTTCAGTGTTGCAGGATACCATGCATTGTATGTGGGAAGCCATTTCAATGTTGGGGATGTCATACAATGTATGTGGGCATAGTTAACTATGATGTGGGAAGCCTTTTCAAAGGTACAGGATACCAGACAATGTATTTGGGAACCTATTTCAATGGTTAACTCCATGATATACTCTATATGTGCTATATGATGATACCTCAAGTTACATTAACGTATCTAGTTTTACCAATTCAAAACATAGTTAACTAATTCCAAAACAAGTCCTAACAAGTCAAGTATGTCTAGTTTTAAGAATGTCTTGTTTTTTTTGTTTTTTTTTTTTGCAAATAATCCAGATTATATTTTTGACATGAATAATTTAAATTTCTGGTTGGCAATAAAAGTTTAGGAAAACCATAAAACTTCCTGTATTTTTGCGGATACAAATTCTGTTTTCCTGTTTCATTTTTGAATTGTATCTTTTAGCTACTCTGTAACGGAAATTTAACTTGATTTTTGTTCACAGATGCAATTGCTTTCATGCATGATTTATAAAGTACTGTATTTATTCAAAACATCCCATCTTTTAACATTCAGTTTCAGTTTTTTCATAAATCAGAAACTTGGTATCTTTTTTAATGTAAATTTGTGCTGATTATATTTATATTTAAAAATTAAATGTTTTAACCTGAGGTTTTTGGCTTTCAACCCTAGTAAATCTCAGGAATTTTACTCTATTTTGTTTTGTGCTTTTAAAACAACTTTTTTTGACAATTAGTTCATCTGTCATAATTGTCATTTTAATTATGTTAGCCATTTATTCCTAGACCAAAAAATTGAAAAGTTCTAAAGATTTTTCTTGAAGAATTAGAATTAATGGCACAGTTTTTCTGATCTGAATTTAATTCCTTTTTGAAATTAAAAGTTGTGAGTGTAAATTGCTTTTATTTGTTTAGAAGTCTTGTAACTGCTTGAAAAGTTATTAAATTGTTCAAGAAAAGTATTGTTTCCTAGAGCCCATGTGTTTGAGTAAAATGCAGAGGACATTTCTAAGAAATCATAAATGCTAAAATTCAAAAAACAAATTTTCAAATTTCTGTTAATAACTAAAATAGTAGACTTCTGAGAAGTTTTTTCTTTGAATCAAAACAAGTTTAGGGATTTTGTTAAATCAAAGCACAGTTTCAAGTAATTATGTAAATGCACACACAAAATCAAAACAAATTTAGGGATTTTGTTAAATCAAAGCACAGTTTCAAGTAATTATGTAAATACACACACAAAATCAAAACAAATTTAGAGATTTTGTTAAATCAAAGCACAGTTTCAAGTAATTATGTAAATACACACACAGCATAGGAAGATCAGTTTGAGTAAAATACTCTTGGCTGAACCTTTCCCTTTACTGCAGAGAATTGAGATATCACTATACTAATCTATAGTTGCTTTTATTTGGTGAAATATGAAGGTCCATACACATTAAGGGTTTTGCTTTTGGATCAGGCTCTAGGGTCACTGCTCCTTCATGTGTACCAAAGATTTAGGCCGGGATTACACGGTACCAGACGAATTTTTGACCCTTCAAAAAGTCGACCGGTACATACCATTTACACCAGTTTACACGGAGCCGTCTCTTTAATTGCACAAAAGATCACCGTACGAATTTTTATCTGGATAGCGTGGTCCTTTGTAAATGAAAGGCCTAAAAGTACAACTTTATGAACAGTCAAAAATTCATCCGGTACCATGTAATTCCGGCCTTAATGGAAAAAGGTTGAGGCGGGAGCAGAATTTTGTCCCCGGCTCGCACTCCCTGATATTAAACTGGCTAAATATCAGGAACATGACCACACCATGCAGCAAGCTCCCATAGCATGGTCTCTTGTGTGTACTGATGCATTGGTCAATGTTAAGAATCGAAGCAGTTATGAACAGTTCAAGTCATATAGGTGCAATTCATGTTATAGAAATTTGATATCTAGAATGAACAGTATTACTTTACTTAGTTTGTTTATTAAATTCATGAAACCTTTTCTAGATTTCAATAATTTGACAGATTTTGTTAAAAATGATCAGGGAAAATCAAAGTTTTGCTTTTCAGAATTTATTTTGTTGCTATGCCAACAAATCCATATAAGCTTGAAAAACAATCATTTCTTAAAAACCTCAGGTAATGTATTTTCTTAATGTTCCCAATTTCAGAATTTCATCTGAGGACAAAGGACTGTCAGCTGAATAAAGTCCCTTTATCCAGATTTTAATATTTGTAGTGATTGCCAAATTCTATGTTCAAAATTTTCTCTATATCGCCTGTCATTTTATGATAGTATGGATTAAAGGTTGTTTGTATTGTCTGTAATTAGCTTTTAAAGAAGATTAAAAACTTTGACACACTTCTACCCTTCCTCTTGATATGTAGAAAATAATATTTTTGCCACCAGGTCTTACCTTCTTTTAAAGAATAACACTTAGTAACTAATGGTTTTTATGCTTCACTAAAATGTTGCTGTCTTAAATTTGAAATCAATGTCTGTTGCTATATGATTATCTTTTACATTTTGTTCCTTATTTCAGTGATTTGCAATCAATTGCCTTGTATTTTTACCAGTTTTTTCCTCAGAGCATTTATTATTGTGTATAGAAAGTCAGCTTTATTGTTTTTCTTCCTGTCATGAATTCTATCTTTCCAATTTTCTTTGCTTTTCAAAAGTTTTCTCTTTAACCTTCTGAGGTGATCAAACTATGTTAACATTGGCTCTTCCCACCTTTCATCTTATCTTATAATTTTTCATGATAATACTTGAATTTTATCTTTGAGATTGTTCAAGTTCCTGTCATAAATACCTGGAAATAGCAGGAAATTATTGTAATTTCTCCCAACAAGTTCCTTGATTGTTTTGTTTTTTTTCTTTTCATTCAATTCTACCCTGAGGTGTTTTTGATTTAAAGATGAAAGGGACTCTAAAATCTTTGAAAATCATGTCTTATTTTTTAAAACTTAGTACAAATACTGTATTTATTTTGAGTGCTAGAATAGAAAAATGAAATAAAAAATGGGGGACAGGGAATTTCGTGAGAAGATGTGGCCATCTTTTTGGGCAAAATAGGATAATGGAATGATAAGTTCTTTCAATCCATTTCAGTCAGTAATAAGCAATAATTTCAAATGATACATGTTGACACATAATAAAAGACTGCAAAATTCTCATTTTATTGTGTTGAAGAATAAGTTTTCAAAGCCAGAATTTCAAAAAACTACATTCAAAGAAGAACATTTTGAATTTTCTATATGATCCTATTGTTGGACAATTTGGCAGTTTCCTTGAAATTAAACTTGAAGACCTACCTTCATTTTTTGACAGGTTAAGGTTTTAGATACCGTGGACTTACACTGTAAAAATCATTGTAGGTCACCAATTTAGATTTTTAGATATTTGCCTAGCTATGAATATTAAAATAGTGCCTTATCCATCATGTTAAAAGAGCTCTACCACAGAAAGTCACAGAGTTACTGAAATTTTAGTTCAAAGACCTTCTTTCACTTTTGATGTGTTGTGTAGCTTTAGTCTTTCTTGTACTGACAGAGTGTGACAGGTATACTTTAAGGCACAAACACATCACCTTAAAGTTTTGTAGTTATCAAGAAAGGGAAGCATCAGAGACAGAAAAGACTTTTTTCTAAAATCTTCCCATGAAGGTTCTTCAATATTTTATTTACTATTTAGTTTCCAGTGATTGTCAGTTGTTGCTAGGTAGCCATTTTAGGACCTTTTAGTTTCATCTTGTCAGATTATTGAGCTTCTACTGTTGTACCAAATTGAACTCCAGAAAAGGTTTCAAAGTGATATCAGCAATTGTCCTTATTGATAACTAGATCAATGGATGACAGAAGTTTCTAGATATTTATAATCAAAAGTGTTTTTGTATTGATTTCTGCTAAAAATACATTAGTGATTCGAATTTCGTATTGATGACTTTACTCAATGCTGTCATGAATAATCTTTGATTTCAATTGTTTTGAAATAGGGGAAGAATATTGATAATCTTGTTTTCTTATATCAGAAATTAATTGCTGGAGGCTTTACTAAAATCCCTTTTGGCTAACTGGCATGTTTTAGTGGTTGTTTTAGCCTGTAATTAGTTGAGGATCACAACAGCTAGTGTTTTTCAATAACTATATGGGGAAAATAAATCATTAACCAAAAACAACCTTTGTCTTTTAGATGCTTTTGATGCTGCTCTAGCTGTTAAAGTTTTACGAAGATTGAAGAAAGGGAAAAGTGTACAGGTACAACTGCGAAAAATAAATAATTTTAAATTAGTTGACATAACTCAGACCATGAATTAAAGACTCGAAGAGATTCCAGGCTCCAAAAATATAACTCTAATATTCAGTAATGTAAATAAAGCAATTTTGGTTCTTAAATTAAACTCCTTTCTTGACAAGAGATGTTTGTCCCTAAAAATAGCTAGACATTAGTTTTTAATTGTATTGTGGGCTGTATTGTGTTGGTCATCCACAGCATTGTAATTAAAAAATCCAGACAACCAGAGTCAGAATTCCTGTAACTAACATAGACATCAATAGACAGGTTTTATCAAACCTTTGAAGATTGGACTATGATAAAAATGTTGATAATATGGACATGGGAAGACAATTTGTTTAGAGATGGGTGAGAGAGATAGAGAAGTTTTGTATGAATCAGAATTAACAGAAAGTACGTACTACTACAGCTGAACCTACACGATAGAATGGCATCATAATGCATAGTGATGATTATGGAATTTTTTATAGCCTTTCCCACTAAATAAAAAACAATCACATGTTGACATGATCATAGGAGAATTCTAGGTTTCATGCTTAGAAATGTTACTGCCACTGCCAGACAAATGATTGTTTGAAACTTAAAACAACTGTGGGAAAAGTTTACCCTATTTACTTGATTGCAAATGGTAGTAACATCTTGGGTGCTCTCCTTTTAAACCAATCCATCCAGTTGGAAATTCGTTTCCTAAAAAGCAACGGTAAATGGTTATGTTTTCCAACCAAAAAGAGCGGGAAACACATACAGTACATGCATCTACCAGAAGAACCAAAAAGAGCAGGAAAATGGATTACCTTGCACAGGAAAATTTTTTTGTTTCCCAAATTGGGAACAAATTGGAAAAATGCTACAAAAACCCAAACTGGGACAAAATTACCCCAATATTCCTTGTACATTTATTCAACTTTTCTGGGGGTAATTTTGTCCCAGTTTGGGTTTTTGTAGCATTTCTCCAATTTGTTCCCAATTTGGGAAACGAAAAAATTTTCCTGTGTTGATCGGAAGACCAAGTTTTCCAGAACTTCCCAAATAGAATGATGCATACCATTTGTTTTTCCAACTGGAATTTCTGTTTTTTCCAGGTAGATGGAAAACACCCCTTGACTTTCTCAAAACACCAATATATTGACCAAATCAAAATACTGCTGCCCCTATTTGCATAATTTTTATTTTACTCTTTTAAAATAAAATAAAGTATAACAAGCAAAAGGAGGTATTTGTGAGAGTAAAGTTTGAAAGCAAGATGTTGAACATAAGTAAAGCTATTGCAATTTGAAATGGTCAAAAAGACAAAATGAGGCTAGGCAGTCATTTCTGCCAAATCTAACACTAAATTCTGTATTTTCAATCCTTGATATCTTAGAATCCATACATGCTATAGCATTCAAACTCTCTGAAAACAGTACTACTTTTCAAGTGTTTTTTAGGTAGTAGTGTAAAACTTTTTTTTTGTTTTTGAAATCATTTTGCAAAGAAAATTTTGATTTGGTCTATAAAAATAAGGTTATGTGTGCTCTACTTGCTTCTTTGAAAGATATATCACAGTTAAAACTGCTGCCCATCTAAGCAATCTATCTAACTATTTTAATCCTGTGTCAACAAAGACATTACAGAAGGGTTTGAAACGTTTGTGAAAGAGACAGTTCAATAAAAACAAGTGTAGCTAGTTCATGGCATGAATGGGGTATTACATTGCAAGCTGTAATTTTTCATACTTTACATATTTTAATTCTAACTCTTGCTTCATTTTTGTAGATTCCAGTTTATGACTTTAAAACGCACAGTCGAACAGCTGAAAGGGTGAGTACTGGGGGAATTTCAACTTTGTTTGCAGAAATTATCATGATTCATATGGCTATCAAAAGCAATTGGTCCAGATGTCTCCTACTGTGAAGTAACCATAACGACAACAAAGTATCCATGACAACAAGGCAAGCAATCCAGAGCTGTATTTATGGACAGGAATCTTGTACACTATGAGAAGTTTTGCATCTATCAATATTTTGGTACCATGACAGTCCTGCTGTGTGTAATGATCTATTGAGCCCACATGAAATCACATCACAGAGGGTTTCCATGGCTACCATTCTGTGGGGCTGTTTGAGTTTACACCCACCTAATTCATTAAGCATAAGGGTTCAAAAGTTACATTTAGCTCGTAATCAAATTAGAATCGCGTGAAAAATATATTAATGAGGTGTTCATGTAAATTAAGAATTAGACCTTGTCTCTCGAAGCTGGAATGAAAGATCAAACAAAAGATCAAACAAAGGCTGATTATACATACTAGTTATACAATGCTTTCTCGTGGCATACCATGGAATATCCCACGCATCACTTGTATTTTGTATGTGTACATGCGAGCCTTTAGGTGAGTGTGTATACAAAGAAAATACAAGTGACAAGTGGGATATTCCATGGTGTACCACGAGAAAGCATTGTATAACTATTTTATCCCACACCATAGAAAATACAAATGCATGATGGGAAGGAAGAATGGAATACCGACGAATATACGACAGCTTTCCTGCATTCTGATTGGCTGTATTTTCTATGGTGTGGGATAAATGCATTTCTAACATAGCTTGTTCACCAATTATAAACAATTTTGTTTGATAATAGGTATTCACTTAATGAATCTGTTTTCTTTGTTTTCCCTTCAGAAAGACTTGTATGGAGCCAATGTGATTATTTTTGAGGGAATCATGGCATTTGCCTACAAGGACCTTAGAGATGTTAGTCAAACACACATTATCAAAATATCAAAGACCCTTTTCAATTCAATTATTAATTTATTAATAAATCTTTAAAAAAAGACCCTTTTCAAATTGATTAAACTTTGCAGTGTTCCTTGATTTTAGACTCACTTATTCAGATCTATGGGTTTTGATCTATGTAGCACTCTTCTCAGTTATTTTAATACCCTTAGTGTTGGTCTTGCTTGACCCCACATCCTCCCACACAACAGACTGATACTCAACCAACTGTGTGGTGTTAGTTAATGGTAAATGCTCCTTTTTTCCCCCCACAGTTGATGGACATGAAGGTGTTTGTTGACACAGATCCTGACATTAGACTAGCCAGAAGGCAAGTTTTTTGTGTTTGAGAATTATTTAAGTTCCAGAAAATATACATTCCTCCCTCCTAAATATGATTATGGAGTGGGATCAGTGTTAGATCTCTCTACCTCAGGGAGTTAAAGATATTTTCCATGACTATTATAGATGCCAGCTGTTGTGTTGACCGAATAGCCTCACTTGTATGTTTTTAAAACAGTAGAATATTTTAATTATGACTCAAAACGTGATAGCCATTTTTTCCCCTAGCAGATGCTGGATATCACAGTATACTTAGTGTAATGTTTTAGCTATTTCAATTGATTTCAGGTTGAAGAGAGACATAACAGAGAGGAGTAGAGAGTTGTCTGGGGTATTACAACAATATAACAAGTTTGTTAAACCTGTAAGTAGGAATATAAATGAATGAATAGATGAATGAATGGAACCAAAGATCTCTTGGGAAAAGTCATGCTGGATGGCAAGCGAACATTGATATTTTAGAATGATCAAGAATAATTTAGAAAACAACTTGAATGACTTTAATGCTCTTCTGTTAGCCATTCACATGGTTCGCACAAGCCTTGAAAAGTCCTTGAAAATGTGTTAAGTCCTTGAATACTCCTTGAATTCGGAAAATTTG